>PVIR01016380.1:15706-36837 GCA_004026965.1 Petromus typicus | reverse complement strand
TTAAAAAAATAAAAACATAGACTGTTAATGATCTTCCTCAAAGTAAAAGTGATAATTTCTGGGAAATAATTGAAGAAGTATTTTAGCTGCATTTGCATCTTATCCATTGGAACTATACAGGGTTTCTGCATTTTACTGAGCCTGAGCTAGTCAGCTTTCTGTTACTATGATAAAATTCCTGCGAAAATAAAAGTAAGGAAGAAAGGTTTATTTGTAGCTCATGGTTTCGGTCCATCGTCAGCTGACTCCATTGCTATCAGGCCTGTGGTGGGGCACAGACATCGTGGCGGAAGGGCACAGTGGAAGAAGCTGCTAATGTCATGGCAGCCAGGAAGTAGAGAAAGCAAGGGAGGCAGAGAAGAGAGGGCTGAAGAAAAAATGTAGTCCTCAGGTAATACTCTCCTAATTCATTTCCTTCAACTCTCCCAACCTCTTAAGAATTCATTACATCCTAGTAATGCTATGAAATTATGAATGCATCAGTGGATTAATCAATCCATTTGATGTAGTTAGTGCACTTAAGATCCAATACCTTCTGAGAAGACCGTCAGCTGGAAACCAGGCTTTCACTACAATGACCCCTAAGGAACATTTTGGATCCCAGTCCCCACAGCCCATCTGTTTTTTCCAAAGCCCAGATGTGTCTGCTCTGGGTTTCTGAACTGACACCAGGAGCATTTGGTAATTGAGAAGAGAGATCTGTTGGAGACGGTTGCATCTAAGATGATATAAATAGACTCAAAGCTGAATGTGGTCTCCTTCATCTCCAACTGTTCAGCCTCCCCACAACTGAGCCTTTACCACTCTCCTGCACTCCAGTGTTGTCTAAGGCCTAGTGCACATCAGTTAATCGGAGAAAGTCTTGGCCGAGTCTGACCGTGGCTCTCTAATGATGGAGTAGGGAAGCTAGAATGTGGCTTTCGTAGTCTTCAGAGATTGACATTTATTCACTCATTACTCGAAACCTAACTGGCATTTGGCGCTCCCTGGCTCCTTAGAAATTTAATCAAGCTTGTTTTCAAGTGTTATATGTGTGGTCTTTTAGAAAAGACATATTTTACCAACATTTTTTGGAATTTCATGCAGTTCATATCATCATTCTATTGTATGACTTATAGTGCTGGTACTATTCTTGTCTCAGAGAATACACATGTGAAAAACTCATTTTTTTCACTGATCCCAAAAGAAACTTACTCTCATCAGTAAGTTAGTATATATTTAGTATATATATATATATACATATATATATATATATATATATAGAGAGAGAGAGAGAGAGAGAGAGAGAGTATATACACAGATCACGTGTTTGCATGCATGCCTGGATATTCCATGAAATACTATGTGGATGAGTTTTAGGTTTACTATTTCTTACACATATATTGTAATAATCATTGACCAAATTAAAATATCATCAATTCTGATTTTAATAAGTTAAGAAGGTATGAAGACAAATCACTGCTTCTTAATTTTTAATTTAGTAAATCTAATTGGATGCATAGAGCAAGAGGGAGGGAGGAAGGAAATATGGAGAGAAAATAGAAAGATGAAGTAAAAAGCAATATTCATTTTCCTCCCAAAACTTTCAGGAATCCCTGTCGACTTCTCTGAGGCTGTCACCATCAAAAGTTTATTGTGCTCATGAAATATTTATCCTTATAAAAGTATACATAATTTGATTCATATGTATATATAATATGTATATGTATATATTAGAGAGGCAGAGAGAAGGAGAGACAAAAACAGACAGACACAAAGATACAGATTTACAGGAACATATTAGGTATAATTTGCGTAGAAAGAGAATCAATGAAATGGATCATGTAGTGAGTTTTTAGCATTTTTCCATACTTATTAGCTGGTAAGTTTTTGTTTGTTTGTTTGTTTGTTTGTTTTTTGAGACAGGGTCTCACTTTGTAGTTCAGGCTGGCCCCTGAGCTCAGCCTCAAACTCACATCACAACAATCCTCCTGCCTCTGTCTCCTGAGTGCTGGGATGACAGGCATGAGCCACCATGACCGGCACTGTGGTATGTGGTACTGATTGCTGCTGGGATGAGTCTCCATGCCCAGTATTGTTATGTGGTTACCGGGTTTCAAACCCAGCTCCTTGCACTTGCAAGACAGGAGTCGGAACCACTGAGCTAAATTCCCGGCCCCTAGCTGTTAAGTTTTATGGAAACTTTATTTTTATTTTAGAGATATCTTTGGATCCAGAAATGTTAAATAAACTGACTAAAGTTGTACGTAGGATTTAGAAGTGTGAATCCAGGGTTTTCTTTGTACTTCATGTCATCTATCAGCCATATGTCTTTTTCTAATTTTTATGTTTTAATGCAATGAGATTGAATAGATACATAAGTATCAATCTGTAACATTACTTTTGGATGAAAAACACAGAAATGCATATAAATGCAATAGGAATATGGTTTATTTCTACAATCAACACTAAAACAAAACTGTAGTTAAATGCAAAATTGACAAGATATCATTTTTTAGCATTAACACATAGTTCTCTAGACACACAGAACAGTTTTGATGGGTTATATCTTAGAAATCAAAGGGAAAGCAATAAAGATATATTAGATAATAATGTAAAAATGAACAGGTTTTAGTGTTTTACCAGTCCTGATCCACTTAATTTATGAAACATAATAATACCCCAGGCTTAGGTGGAAGCTCTGCTTATTAAATAGATCAGTAAGATATGTCTAATGACGTATCTTTCCATGGTAAAATATTTAGAAATTTCCTCAGTTTGAGTACTGTGTGTAATTTTCCAGCCTTCCTGTCCTTGCCTAACTTTTTTATGTGATGGATTGGTTTTCCCTAGTGTTCTCAACAAAGTGAAATATTTAATGCTGTTGATTGATTAATATTATAAACAAATATAATTTATGTAGAAGTGCAGCAGCAAATGGCGCCTGTACTCATCCTTCAATGAACAATATACTTGTTCTATCCTGGAATTTTACTTGTATAACAGAAGGCTCCCTGGGCCACAGACAGCTGTTTCTATAGGATGGTAATTAATGTTTCTTCTCATTAAAAAGAATTGCTTTGCATAGTTGGAGAAAAAAAAGACACACATAAAGAGTCATCTTACTTTCTAATTTTAAATCAGCTTTACTGAAACATATTTGGTGTAGGTTAGGTAATTTACACCACTCAAGAAGATTGAGTGGAAGAATACTGGCTCTAAAACAGTAGTTGCAAACTTCAGTATGCATCACTCTCACTCAGAAGGTCTATTATAGCAACAGTCTGTAATTCAGCCAGTGTGGGATAGGCATAGTTATTTGCATTGTTAACAATTTCCTTGGTGATTCTGATATTCTGGATCCGGGGGCCATGCTTTGAGAAACATGGCTTGAATGCCAAAAATGTTTTTGAAATAAATATATTTTATTTTATGCATCTAAATTTTCTTTAAACTCTATATACCTTTCCATATACAAAAATATAAACTTTCATACTTCTATCATATCCAGAAGTCTCTTAGAATTCTCTTATTGGAATTACCTTGAGGGTCAAGTTATGAACCAGATATAACTGAATAGATGATTACCTTCCTTACCTAAAAGTTACTCACTGATCTCTACTTTTCCTTTATGCTTCTATAGGCCTGCAGAGTTTGGTGAAATATACATTTCTGATTTTTCTGTCTGTCTCTTTACTGACCCCTCTGCTAAGACTACTTGAATTTGACTTTGGCAAGTATAGTTCCTGAATCTTATGCTGAAGTTCAATGGATATGCCTTTCATCAAGGCAGGAAAGAATTTGGAATACATTTGGGAAGTTTCGTACCACCCTAAACTCACTTTAGGGCATTGAGAAAGCTAGCATTTTCATTTTTATTTCCCTGTAAAATTCTGGAAAGGTAATACATTGAGTAAACCAATCTGTACATGAAACCTTACCTTGAACAAGTTCAGGAACTTCCAAAGTCATTTTATGGCAAACTAAAGAAACAACCTCCAGGTTTTACATCATTATTCAGGGCCCATAACATTGTGTCATTTCTACTGTGGTCAAATGATACTGATGTAGATGCACAAGTTTAATTCATGGATTATTTATTGATATTCTACCATGTCAAGGAACTGCATCAAATTCTTTAAGATTTATAAAACTGAACTTAATATATGCAAAATAATTGTCAGTTCCAGCAAGAGAATGAAAAGTAAAATAACAATTGTTTAAAAATCAATACTTTTTACTGTGTGAGTATAGAAATCAGGGAAAGGCTATAGACTATTAATAGGTTGAAGTTCTCTATAAGAGACAGTATTTGTCTTAGTTACTTTTTTCATTGCTGAGACAAAATTATCTCATCAACACTCAAAGATAAAGGAGAGGTTTAATTCACTTCACATTTTGTAGGTTTCAGTGCCTAGGCAGCTAGCTCCATAGCCTAGTAGGGGAGGATCACAACAGAGAAACATCCCATGGCATATAGGCAGAAGACAGCAAAACAGCATGCAGCAGCGGCAGCAGCAGCTGCTTTCAAAAATCCCCATCTATGATCACATGAGGCTTTGGGAGGATATCTGGTTAGAAACCATAGCATTGTTTGAACTGGGCATTGACTGGAGGCAAGTCAGTGAAAAGGAGATCTAGCGGTTTCTGCAGTATAAGCAAAAGGAAGAAGCATGAGACTTATAAGAGAATGATTATAGGAGATAAATTTATATGAGTTCAGCATTTGCATTAAGGAAGAATTAGAGGGATAATGGGAAATTTTTCATAAGGATATCGATTTCATTCCACCTATGTGCTCAGCTATCAGAAATTGAGTCAAAAGACAAAATCTCTTTCTCTGCTCTTTCTGGGGCTGCTTCAACTGCAAACAATCCTCTTGTTCCAGGTCATGACATTTCGAAGGAGGGTGATCAGGGTGGGAGTTATAACAGGAAGATAATTTAATGCTGACTGTGGACTTAATGACCAGTAGTCTCCTGAGGGTCTGCTCAGCAGGTCAAAGCATTGCCAGATTTGTATCACAGTTTGACTTATTTCTTTGTGCACTCATCTTTCCGTGTCAGGGACTATTAATAAGTACCCTGAGAATTGATGCTTGTGTTGTGGAGGATCTTCGATTCCAGTATGTAGTATTCAGCAGGTGATCAAGAGTGACAACTTGGTTGGAGATTTAGCTTAGTGGTTCCAGCACTTTCCTTGTAAGCACAAAGACCCAGGTTCGCTCCCCAGTAACAACATACCACAATTCCGGGTGTAACTCATGCTCACCAACTTTTGGAACCACACACCACCATGGTGGGTGTGGTGGCTCCTGCCTGTAATCCAAGCACTTGGAGGTAGAGGTAGGAGAATTGCAGAGTTTGAGGCTGAGTTCAACACCAGGCTGAGAGATAAAGTGAAATCCTGTCTCAAAACAGTTAAAAAAAAAAAAAGTGACAACTCATCATGACTCAGTGAGAAGCTTGGAGCAGGATGACAGGGATGGAAGTAGGGGGACAATATGCTTAAAAGAGATTCTGTTGTAGCGACTTACACTAGAAACAGAGGTGAGTGTTTTTTATGATAAAGTATCATAAAGGCCTGAGACAAGTGAAAGGGAAAACTAATGGCAGAGACACTACAAAGAAGAATTTAAGGAACTCAACAGTGGTGAGGAGTGAAGGATGAGAACGAGCTGCAACCCAGCTTTTCTCCAGTGTTTTGAATTTGAGAGACCACAAAAATGGTATGGTCCTAACACAATGTAAGTTAGCAGAGTAGTGTGTTGTTTAGAATACGGAGGAAAGATAATCTATGGCTCATGCATCTGTTTCTGTATCTCACATTTCCACAGACTTCTCTTCATAAGGGAGCAGATTAAGTCAAATTGATAGTCATAACAGAGTTGAAAGATCAGTGTTCCTTAAATTTTGTTTATCCTAATGTTTTCAAAATTTATTCATATTATATCATGTATCAAAGCTTCATTTCTTTTTCTAACTGATACTACATCATATGCAAATTTTGTCTTTTGTTAGTTATCTTTGGTGGCAAACATTTTTTCTCACTTTTTTACCTGTTATAATAATGGCACAATAAACATTAGTACACTAATATCTGAGTCCTCGGTTTGCAGTTCTTATGAATAGGCACTTAGGACAGGATTTGGTGACTTATGTTATGATTCTACATTTAGCTTTTGGAAGTATACTAAACTATTTTCCACACAAGTTGCATTATTTAACTGATTCCTTTTTGTCTACCCATGTGGAATGGTCTCCATTCAGCACTGCTGACTCGGGGTAGTCTTGGAAGGAATGTGCAAAGCCACAGGTCTTGACAACTGCTTACCTGTGGATCTCAGGTCTAGTGTACAAGGACTTTTGAAAAGAATGGCATATTTTTTAAAAATAAATTTTATTTTATCCCCTTCCCCTGCTTGGGCTCCCTCCCCTCCCTATGTACAAAAGCTTTTTTTCTTTTCATCTTTCCTTCTATTTTAGAGTGTCCTATTTTGATTCTTCCATTTTTTAATCAACAAACATTTTGATTATTTTAAAAAAGGAAGCTTAAATTTCTGAATAAAACTATTTTACTTGGCATTTCACATTTACTTGTTTATTTCTTGTAATTATTTTCTGTCTTTTGGACAAGCACTCTTCAATGATGGGGGAAAAACAGGGAACAAATCAGATATTTCTATAATTGTGAAATTTATGTTCCAGTATGAGGAGACAGGAAATAAACCAGTTTATAAAACAGCAAGACAATTTCAGCTGAGATAAGTATTAATAAATAAAGAAGATAATAGAGAGTTATTTTGTAAGACAATATTATGGAAAGGATAACCAGTGAAAAACTTGTCCATTATTTATGGATTATATAATTTATTGATACATCACTGTTTTCAGCAGTCTCCTATGATCCTTCATATTTCGATGGTATCAGTTGTAGTTATCTTTTCATTTCTGATTTTATTATTTTGACTCCTCTCTCTTTCTTCTTTATTGAACTAGGTAAAGGTTTGCCACTTTCACTTATATTTAAACAAAAACTTAGATGTATTAAGCTTTCCTATTGTTTTTCTCCTGTCTGTTTCATTTAGTTGTATTCAAATATTTGCTGTTTTCTTCCTGCTCTGCATGAAATGGCTCATTGTTCATTGCTACTGAAGCCAATTTGGGGTTGGTTTTACATGATACTCTGATTTGAAAGAAGCTATGAAAAGTGTAGAGTGGGTATAAGTTTATGTGGAATATATTTATGTATGAAATTATGACTGATACACATAGAGTAAGAGAGTAGAATAAAGAAAGAAATGTCTAGGGCATTGCCAAGGTCCTGTGGTTAGCACGATGCACAGCTCAGCTTCAGTCTGTGTGAACTCTGTCTTAGAAGAGTTTTAGAAGTTATTTGTTAATTATTAGCACTTATCTGCTAAAGATTGAGAACTTTAAATCTCTCCTTTAATAACTGTAATTTTGAAAATTTGGTTATTTTACCACAAATCTTTTGCTAGTTTCTTCCATCCTTTCAAATGGTAAATTTGAGAACTGGAATTAGTAGGACTCTAATAATACAAGATTTAATTTTTCAGTGGTTTGCCTAACACTCGATGCTGCACTGTTTCTGTGTAAACTTGTCCCTGACCAGAAAAAAAGGCTGCATAGGACATGAAGTGTGGGTGCACAGGACCTCTGCGGCTCTGTGGACATTCTTGTGTCTGCTGAGGTGCAGCCCCCTTGGGCTGGAGGGCAGCAGTCCTCCACCACTGCCTGTGTGTGCTCCCGCCCCAGTTGGCCTTGGCAACACCATTTTATTCCTCATGAATTTTGCAGATAGCATTTTTATTTGAGTACAAAGCTCATGAAACAATATTCATACATCTGTCCATTTGGAAAGCCTGCATTTGCAGACTAAATCGCTTGAAGCTGGCAAGGAGGGGCTGATGGCCTTCCAAGTGTTGTGTATGGATAGCTGAGGGAGGGATCCAAATTTGAAAATTGGCTCGCATCTTCTTCTGATGTGTCATTTTGTAAATGGCTTAAAATGAAGCAGAGAGAGGGAGAGAGGGGGAGAAGAGAGAGAGAGAGAGAGAGAGAGAGAGAGAGAGACAGAGAGACAGAGAGACAGAGAGAGACAGAGACAGAGACAGATAGAGAGACCATAGTTTCTGTGTTTTTCCTTTTCTATTTTTTGGCTTACTCTTCAAGAAAAATACGAAGAAAAACCAGTTGGAATATGTTTGCTTCTATAGTGCCTAACACTCATAACATTTCATAGAAGTCCAGCTCCCTCAAGAAAAGGGCTATCTCTTTAGTCCAGTCAGAGCATGGACCAATAGCTGTCATTTTGCCTCTGTCCACAGGTTCATGCTTACTCAGGGGCCTCCTCTCACATTTTAAAATGTTCTCCAAATAACTTGCAGAATAATTCCAAACAGGACAGCACAGCAGGTGTAGGAGGACGGGTGCTTTTTAAGGTTAAGTAGGTGCTAGAAATTCAAGCAGCTAGAAATTTGTATGTAAGTTAAAAGGAAAGGCAGGGGCTGCTTCAAGTGGGAAATGCATATTTTCCTTGAAAGTATAAAAATAGGTTTTAAAACGAACTTAGATATTAGATATTTCCCCTATTTCTGTCCACATACACTTTGTGGGTATGGGCACATACACACACATTGTCACTCACGCATAGGCATGTTTCTTGTAATACTACTAGAATTTCAGAAGTGAACTAGTTTGTCGCCAGATTGCATTTCTGGAATGTCCTATAAAAACATGAGGATTTAGCAGAGTAGTATTCTAGAGGCAAGTTGTGTGTATGTGTGTGTGTGTGTGTGTGTCTGTGTGTGTGTGTGTGTGTGTGTGTGTAAAATTAGCCCAGAAGATGCTTTCCCGAATGCCATGTTCAGCAGTCTCTCTCATTAGCAATTTACAATGGTGTCTGCAGCCCCATGAACCCTGGGCAATACATGCCATTCTAATTAGTGCTAAATTCAAAGGTAGCCTGTGACATCGCACAATTATCCTTGTTTTGTTCTAGTTCTGATGTTGAGTGCCTGCACAGATTTGTGTGAACATACTGGGTTTCTTTCTCATGACTTGTTTGCCTATTTCTTTCTGTCCATTTCCAGATGGTGATGAATTCCCTGCATGTTCTAGACACTGAAGGGTCAGATACTGTACACATCATTTCTCTTTCTGTTTTCCACTTGCTCCTTTGTAAAAGTCTTTAATTTTCTTGGCATCAGAATCATGCTCATTTTCCATACAGATTGCTTTTGAAATCTTACTAGAGTCTTTAGCTCAAAATGTGGGAAAAGAGAGTAATTCCTCTGTGTCCCCACAGTGAGACATGTCTGTGCCCAGAGGCTGCTAAGTCCCACAGATGCAGACAGCTCTAGGGTCCATGCGAGGCCTCATAAAAAGCTCACAGCTCTCCTATGTTCAAAAGTGAAGAAAGCTTAAATTTGGGCCAGGGATTTAGCTCAGTGGTTCTGGCACCTGCCTTACAAGGGCAAGGGCTGAGTATGATCCCCAGTAACCACATACAACAATGCCAGGTGTGGAGACTCATGCCCACCAGCAATCAGAACCACATGCCACAGTGTTGAGGATGGTGGCTCATGCATGTAATCCCAGCCCTTGGGAGGCACAGGCAGGAGGATTTCTGTGATGTGAGTTTGAGGCTGAGCTCAGGGCCAGCCTGAACTATAAAAAAAAGTGAGACCCTGTGTGAAGGAGAAAGAGAAGGAGGAGAAGGAGAAGGAGAAAAGGAGAAGGAGAAGGAGAAAAAGAAGGAGAAGAAGAAGAAAGCTTAAATGTGAGAAGCCAACTGAAGTGAAGTGGTTTCCAGTTGGGGGCAGTGTCTGTGTTGGTATAACAGTGAGCGTTTCTGCCATCTGGAGATGAGCTACTGAGAGGTTGTGTTGGAATCCTGTCCCTGTTGAGGCCTCCTCTCCCAGGCGAGCTGCTTGCCCTACACTGACACCCCCATTTAGCCAAAGGACTGACAAGGTGGAGAGGTTTCTACAGATCTCTTCTAACTGGGAAATATTCAAACTAAGAGACAAAGGGCATTTGACCATCGCTACAGGGACAATGTTGGCCTGATGCAAGAGAGAATAAAATATTATCATACTTTATTTCTAAGTGAAGACTAGAAAATCATAAGCTTGAGATGTTATTTCTGAGAGTTGGGACTATCTTTAGCTAAATTTTTGGAGATCAAAATAGCATTACAATCATAGGCTTATGTGAAATGATTCCAGTTATCAGTTGGCTTTGGGAAGCCTGAGAGCTAAGAAAAAAATAATATACCCTCTGAGAGTCTGTGAGAGATGTTTAGTGATAAACAATGGCAGAGATACATGATTCACTGACAAATATTATAATGTAGGTTTAAGGAAATATTATTTGTGCCAGTAACTACTATACAGATTCAACGCAATTCCAATTGAAATCCCAACAGCATATTTCACAGATCTAGAAAAAAAAAAAATCCAAACATTCATCTGGAGCCACAAAAGACCCAGAATAGCAAAAGCAGTTCTAAGCAACAGGAACATGGTAGGGGGTATTGCAATCTCAAACCTGAAATTAATAGTTTAAAATGTATAGAAGTTGCTTCTTCTATGAATGTTTCACCAGTTCACCTGATACAAGATTTTTCTTAACCTATGTAATACTTTGGAGGACTTTGCAGGCTTTTAGCTTATAAAACTTGAATATTTATTCTTGAATTTGTTTTCTACTCCCAGGTAGCTGTATTTTTACCCACTTTTTGACTAAGGATGGCCTTGGTAGTTACTCCAATCTACTGCCAGTTAGGGACACAGAATTGCATTTCTTTACAATTTTGACTTGCTTTAGAGTTTATATGTGACAAATCTTTTACAAACATGCCAAAATGCTTAAAGTGATGATTTTCATAGTATTTCCTGATGTATGTGGTAGTTTTGAATATTAGAATGTAAACCCAGAACCATCTGTTTTGCTGAAATGATTTTTATCACTGATCTGAAAGTAGAAATGGCACATTAATGAATATTTACAAATTAGATTCTTTGCTTTTGCTGAAAAATTAATATCTTCAACTTATAGCAACACTCACTAATGTGCTGTCAAAATGGAGTATTGGGTTTTTATCATAACTGACCCTAATGAGCTAAACTAATAAATTGTTAAGACTTCAATTGGCCCAGTATACTAGCCAATTACTGAACCTAACAAAGACCCATTTTGATCAGTGAGCAATGGAAATTATTCAGTGAAAAATTTTTGGCTTCCAACCTCATTGTGTGATATTCAAATGAATTACTTCAATACTTGATTGAAATAATCACCATTAAAATTGCTTCTTAATTTTTGAAACCCTAGGTTCTATCTATTAGCAAACTACTTGGTAAACTTCTTTACTGCTATTCTTTCATTTAAATATAACTTTATAAGCTCTATTATATTTCATATATATTATATATATATTACATTATTATACTATATTTCATTTTAGTTTTATGTGTATATATATAATATACAGCATGAAAATATATAATTATATAGTTTTGTTTTAATCATTCTTGAATGGTTTGATTCTGTTTCTAGTATGTTCAATGACCAGTTTTATTCACATGCTAATGAGTTGTTGGGGATGGAGAATCTTCAATCTTTTCTGTTCTGTCTTGTCTCCCAACTTCTTGCCTGCTTCACACAAGGAATGTCTTAGTGAAGAGATTTGGCAAGAAAGCAATATTTTACACCATTGATAATGAGGGAACCTTGAAGCTGTGCATTTAACTAATGCTACTAATAAGTCATAAAAAGTCAGTGGAAGAGTCATTAAAACCGATAACAATAAATAGAATATAAAAGTAATGATAGTCAAAGAGATCATGAGTATTGAATGCTTATTGGATTCATCTTGTTGACTTCAGAAAAGCTTCCTGAAATCAGTTCTATTTTACTGAGGAAGAGACTACATCTCTAGCTTTGAATAATGGTCCAACAGGCCAATTAGATAAGAAGAAAACCTGATTCCCAAAGCTCTTCAGTTAGTGACTACACTTAAAGCTATGCTGCTGTGTGACCTTCATTAAGGACAACATTGAAAATTCCTGATGACAGATTGCACAAGATTCCTGGGCTCTGGCATCATTCCACAGTCATACTCCTTACAGTTTTAGGGCAATAAACCACATAGGTCTTTCAGTGAGAGGAAGAATATAGCAAAGTGCTTGAGGAAGCCCAACAGATGGAAATTCAGAAGATGAATTGAGGTTTGTGAGATCACGTTTGTGTGGCTGCCAGATTCTTGCATTGAAATCATAACTCCAAGAGGGATGGCAGTAGGAGGTGGGCTTTTGGGAGCCAGTTAGATCATAAACTAGGGGCCCCTGTGCTGGGATTAGCAGACTCTCAATGTATTCTCTCCCTCTTTCTACCACATGGACCCAGAGAAATGTCTGTACTCTGTAACTCAGGAAATGACCCTCACCAGAGCACACCCGTCATGGTGCCTTGATTTCAGCCTTCTCTAGAGATATGAGAGATATGTTTTTATTGTATATAAGCCAGTCTACCTATGGTAATTTCTTATAACAGCCCAAGCAAAAGATGATATGGATATACTACACAGTGTTTTAACACTCTCAAATGATCAAATTAGAACAGTTGATTTGAGTTTCTGTAACTTAATAGTTTACTCTGAGTGTCAGCTGGACAGCATGTTTGTTTACATACCGATTATTCCATGTGCTGCTTGGGCCGAAGTTATTTCAGTCAATTCTTATATTGAATTATCTTGGTGAAATTATCATTTTTATATTTCCTCATTAAAACTAATGGAAAATCAAATTTTTGGTTTCCCTGTATTTAAATGGTAATTGTTTAGAAAGATAGGCTGCAGAGGAATAGATATAAGGTATTTTCATATCTTATTAAAAATGGTACAAAATTCCCTGTGCAATTTTCCCTTTATTTATAGGAACTAGCTTTCACAACTTCCAAATACATATATGAAACTGTGGCTATACCATGGGTGTACCTTTTCCACCTTAACATTTATGAACAGTGCCTATGATTTTTTTACAGTTTAAAGTGCAATATAAAATCTAGAATTAATTTCTGTGTTCTTCACAGATTTTTAGTAGATTCATTCTGACAGTAGGTCTCAGCAACCTTGGTTTATTAATTTTTCTTTCCGTATTAAGTCAAGTACTTTGAATTTTTTCACTTCAAGGAAACATTTTATGGTGTCTCTTTGGCAGAGCAAATTATCAACAGCACTATTCTTGTGCTTTGATTCTATTAAGTGAAATCAAATGTTGCATGCAAGCACTGTTGGGCAGCATGAGTAATGAACAGGGAGGATATACAGTGTGGATACATTGGACAGAGGCCTAATGTAGAGCGTAGGTGAATGGAAACAGGACAGTGAGGGATTTCATCACTGTACACATGGAGTTTAAAACTTACAAATTGTTTAGATCTGGAATTTTATTCAACATCTTCACAGTTCAGTATACCATTGAGAACTTAAAATGTAGAATTTATAAATGAGAAATTTGGAAACAGAGATAGACGTATATAGGAAGAGACAGTGTGAGGTGGTATGGGGAAAAGATGGCCATCTCCAAACCAAAGAAGGCTGAGGCTACCTAGAGCTAGGAGAGTCTTGCAGCTGCCCTTCCCATAGATCTTATACCTCCAACCACCAAAGTGGTAAAACAGTAAAGTCTGGTTATTTAAGCCACTCCGTTGGAGATATATTTTTAGAAAACTGACAGCAAATAAATGTATTGGTGTATACATTCATAAAGAAATCGAGAGAATTTTCAGGTTAATTATTTTCTTCCATTGAGAGATGTGGAATATACTGTCAAGTAAAAAAGAAAGAGTATGAGGATGATGTATGGCATATGCTTTTGTTTAATTAAAAAGGAATTGGGCAGCAAATGCCATCAGATGAGTGTGGCAATCCCAACCCTATCCCTTCTTATCTCTTGTGAACTTGAGCAAGTTGCATCAGTTTTCTTATCTGTTCAACAGGACGACTGATGCTCTTGTCTTGATGCAGCTTGGCGGTGCATGCAGAGCTCTATGGCTTTCCTTGCTGCTTCAGGACTCCCCATGTGTTTCCCTTTGTCTGTAAGGTCTGGACATAGGGCTTCTTTGTCCTACAGTCATCACCTGGCACAACCTCTGTTCACCAGCCATGTCCCTCATCTCTTCTCTCTCCATCGTCTACTTTACCTTGTCTACAGAACTTTCACATAACACATTATTTATTCTCTTACTTTCTAATTCAATTCCTATTTTCCACATAATACATTTTCTCCAGAAGCTCAGGAATTACTTTTGGTCTGTTATCTCTGGTGCCTTGAATGTGGTGAAGCACAGAGAAAGCAATCGAAAATGTTTATTGAATAAATGTCTGACCGAACCAAAGTGCATTGTGTAGTGTTTGTCACTCAAACACAGGCATCAAATATTCACTCCTCTTGCTTATTCTCATCACAATTGTTATTATGTAAACATGTGACCCTCTGACTGATGTGATGGAAAGTCCACGCATAAAGAAAGAAAATTCTTCAATTATTACCTCTCTTGTTCATTCCAAACATGGATAACATACTTTCCTTTTCACAGAAAGGAAAGTTGAAATACGAAATCTATTTTAACTTATTGATATTTGAAAAAGTATTCAGAGAAGTTACTCTTCATAATCAGTTCAGTACTGCTATGATCACTGTGCCAGGCTAGCAGCTTTCTGATTGTCCTCAGGTAGCCTTTTAAATACTGTGACCTTGAGGCCTACTGTCAGAAGTCTAATTATATGTAAATATGAAACAAGAACAAGTGCTGTTCATCCAGTAAAGTTACAGTTCTCCATCCGGAGGCTGATAGGATGGGATCAGTGCTGAGACAGCATATAGAATGACAGTTGTTGTTCACAGTGTCAGTGTAAGAGTCAACAAGATAAATCAGAATAAGTGAGCAAATTAGAGTGTAAAAGTAATGAACTTGAACTAATAAGCTAAGAAAAGATAATCTGAATATGAATATTGATGAAAGAGAGCAGGGTATGTGGGTTCATAACACTTCATATCAGCTCGGGCAGGTGGCATTTGTGATTGCTCCTGTTGGTCACATCCACCACTAAACATGGAAACTGTGCTGTGTCTCATTCATGTTCCTGGAAGGGATCAAAGTGCATCAAGTTTTTAAAAATTCAGGAGCTGGGCAGCCTTGACATTGTTATGGGGCCTCTCCCTGTGAACTTCCGATGCTAGCTGCTAGGAGGGTGCTCTGGCCTCAGGACAAGCCTTCATTATTCTCTGCTCAGAAGTAATTCTCCCTGTGCTAAGGAAAAGTGCTCATGTTTCCACTGGGCTTCTGCTCATCCAACTGACTTCTGGAAAATGCAGACTCTGTCCGGCCCTACTTCCACTTGGCATGCTTTAATAAGCGGAAGACTGTCATTTGCCCCTGTCTTCCTTCAAGCTAAACTGTCCAAAATGTCTTCACAACACTCATATCTCTGGAAAAAACAGGCTGAATCGGCTCTGGGTCCCCGGGTGGGTTTTCACCCTTTCAGAAACCAAGGGAAAGGAGTGGAACTTATCATGTGGGAAGCTGCCAGTTTGAGAGAGGGCCCTCGGAAGCTGGACATCATTTCTGCTGCATGGATAGATAGCTAGATTTTCTAATGTCCTCCAGGGGGATTAGCCTGATGCTTATGATAAATCTGAATTGAAATATCATGTGAATAGCTGCACATAAGTGATTTCCCAGTAATTAAAATATTAATGTATGCATCAGACAGATAAGTAGGTATTAAATTGATTAGATGATTTACTCATTTAGTAGAATAAAGTCATGCATAAAATTGGCTTTGTATTTCATATTTTAATTTTAGGATGCACTTTATAAGGACTCTTGTCATAATATAACCAGAATTTGCTAAACTCCTTTCCATTCTGCTCAAATGACTTTTAAAGTAGATATTTCTCAAAAACAAGGCTATCAACTTCATGAACAAAACTTGTATAGCACAGGAATTGGCTGAGGAAATCAACAAATGGGACCTCATTCTTTTTAAAAGCTTCTGCACAGCAAAGGAAACCACCAACAGTGCAAATAGGCAACCAACAATGTGGGAAAAAATCTTTACCAGCTGTTCCTCAGATAAAGGACTACTATCTAGAATATATAAAGAGCTAAAAAAATCAGCCTACCCAAATTTAATGACCCAATTCAAAAATGGGCATCTGAAATGAATAGATATTTTTCAGAGGAAGAAGTAAGTGCAGCTAAGAAGCATATGAAGAAATGCTCAACATCATTAGTCATTCGAGAGATGCAGATGAAAACAACATTGAGATTTCATCTCACTCCACATAGAAGGGCTGCCATTTCAGATTAAGCCAACAGCAAATGTTGGCGAGGCTGTGGAGAAGAAGGAACCCTTCTCCACTGTTGGTGGGACTGTAGACTCATACAATCCCTGTGGAGATCAGTTTGGAGATTCCTCAAAAAGCTAGGATTGATGGTCCCATTTGACTTGGCCATTGCCCTGCTAGGTATATACACACAAGAATTAAAAGACTCATATCACAGTGACATATGTGCACCCATGTTTATAGCAGCCCAATTTGTGATTGCCACATCTTGGAAACAACCCAAATGTCCATCAACTGGAGACTGGATAAAAAAGCTGTGGTTCTTCTACAGAATGGAGTATTACTCTGCCATAAAAAATGATGTTTGAATCATTTCTACTTAAATGGGCATACCTTGAGGATATCCTCATAAGTGAAATAAATAGGTCACAGATAGGTACATATTGCATCTTTTCTTTGGTACGAGAAAATAAAGATGTAAATGAGTCCTAACATTGTATGTTATATATTGTGAAACAGAAAATGCTCAATGTTAAATAGGAAGAAGGGGGGGAAATGTTGAGATTGTAACAAAAAAGTAAGGAAACAAATTTTATGTATATGGGCGGGGTGGTAGGGTGGGTAGGGCTATGGGAAAAAATGCGAATTAAGTTGTGTCTTATACTGGTACAAATCCCCATTATGGAGTGCAATCATGATGTGTATATTTAATGCACCAATAAAGATAAAGAAAAAAAAAGATTTGAAGAAAAAAAAAAAAAACAAGGCTATCATAAATTTATTGTAACTCATGAAATTTTTGAATCTAGAGCTTTTGATCTGACCACTTATATCATGTGCCAAATTATATTTTTAAACTAGCATTAAAAATAGCCATACTCTATATATTTGTATTAATTTTTCTTTTGAATTGGTAGTAGACAATCTTTATATTCCTCATGCAGAGTTGGTTTGTGTGCATCACATATCTTAGTTTGTTTTTCTTATCCCTTTTCCCTTTCCTCCCCTCCTCCTCCATCCATCTCTTGGTCCCCTTTTCAAAAAGCATGTTGCAATACACAATGTTTCCATTCCTTGGGTAGAGTTCATACATGTACACAGCACCTCTTAATCTCTCTACTCATCTCCTATCTCTCCCCATCCTACCTTTTGCCTGCATCTCTTGAATCCTTTCACTTTAAGAACTATCTACCTCCCTATTTTCTATTAACTATCTTTTATTTTCTCTTTCCTTATACACATTAACTTGTCCATTTGCAGAAAATACATTTTACACAAATTTTCAGAATGTATAATCAGAGGGGTAAATTTTAGTGACCATCCAGGAAGTATTTTGTAAATATTAAATTTATATTTTTCACATATCTTATAGGAGTTTCTTATTACATAGCATGCAGTTTTTCTTTTTTCATTACTTTTCAGTTTTTATAGTACTGCTAATTCTTGTTGCAATTGTAATGTGAACTATAACTACTTTCTACTAAATTTATATTTCAAATATAATATTTAATATTTCTTTCTGTTTTATGCTTTTTATAAATTTCTCATTTCTTAGAATTCCATATAATTTTAAAATATTTTATGAATAATAAAACCTTTGCATATAAACACACATCCACTCATTATGAATTAGTAGAATACATAAGTCACTGAAATGTTAAAAAGCAATAGTGTTCCATAAAACAAAATGTACTCTATGGTTTGGACCTAAATCATCCACTTGAGGCCTTGTGCTAATGGGCTGGTTGCCAGCTGTGAGCCTCTGGGGATCAATCAGATCCTGATGGCTCTAACCTCAATGGATGAATCCACTAATGAGTTCATAACAAAATGGGCTTATATTGTTCAATTCTTTTCCTGTTTCTTGGACTGAACTCCTGACATACATAATTTAAAAGAGGAAATAGTTTATTTGTCTCATGCTTACAGAGATTTCGGTCTAAAGTTACTGGCTTCAAGGCAAAAACATGGTGGCAGAACAAGTGGTGAAGCCAAATGTCTTCCTTCATGGTGTCTGAGATGCTGTCACAGAAGAGGAAAGGCCAAGGATGAGATGGAGTCCTCAAGGCCGAAACTCACTGACTCACTCTGTCATACCCAGAAGTGTGCAGTTCTAATCCACTAAGTAACTTGGGTTAATTAATTTTGTAGTAAAGATTAAGCATCATAGGGCTTATTAGGAGGTGGGTCCTACATTGGATGAAACAGGTTACTGAGGGCATAAATGCGAAGGTGTATTTGATTCCAGGCCTATGTTTGTACGCTTCCTGCTTCCCATCTGCCAGAGGTGAGGAGCACTGCTGCCCCACAACCTTTCATCAAGATATCTCTTCCCCATCACCGGTCTAAAACCATGGGCTCCTTCTGACCATGGACTGAAATCTCTGAACCTCTCAGCCAAAGTGAATCTTTTCTCACTTATGTTGCTTTCCTCAGGTACTTTGTCACAGTACTAGAAAGGTGACACATGTATATAGGATATCTATATCTCACTCTCTAGAGATAGAGATATAAAGTTTGAGGGGGAAAAGTATCCCACTTATTTTTTTCTCTTGGTTTAGCTTTCAGAAAAGATGAATGCACTAAAGGGAAGCAAAGTCCCAAGAAAACAACAAAAAGTGCTTTAGAATTTCCAGTATTAGCTTCTTTAGATCCTTGAACTGTTTATTTATTTATTTAATCAAGGAAGCAAATTGGATACTCAAGTTGGCGACAATACTCAGATGATGGCGTGAAAGTGTTCTTGTTTTTCCTTGGAGGAGTGATACTACATAAACGCCACAAATAAGTGGATTTCATAGCCTGTATGTTCCATTCTTCTTGAACATTACAAACCCACTGGGTTCTGTTTCTAAAGCTTTTTTGGTGGTTACTGTTGCTGAAACATCTTTATGGGGAATTATTTTGTGCTAAAGTCCTTTTGCTGTTTTGCTGTAAAGCTACTGCTACAGTCTGAATGGCTGACTTCAAAACTCATATATTGATCTGTAATTCCCAACATAGTGGTACTAAAAGGTGGAGACCCAGTGAAGTGATTAAGTTATAAGAGTGGGAGCCTTGGAGAATCCAATCAATGCCCTTAGAAAAAAGGCCAAGGAGTTCACCTACCTCTTTCCTCAACTCAAGATGTGACAAGAAAGTAACAACTTTAAGAGAGAAAGTGAACCCTAGCGAGATAGCAACTCTACTCGCATCTAAACTAATGCCACTATCTTTGAAGTTCTGAAGATGGGCCTATTCTGCAGTTTCTTAGCCATATACTTGGCAACTGTGATCTTAAATTCTGTATACAGGTTTCTGCTGTTCTCTGGAGTGGCATAAAAGCACCCATCTGTTGACAAGAAGTCAGTATTAGAGGATTCAGAGCATGTCGGACACATTTTTCATTTGATTTATGTATTGTCTTTCTGAATGCTCTACCACTCATCCTTCTTTCTTCCTTTTCTACTTTTATCCCAGTTTGTGGCTTATTTTCTCCTTTATCGCAGTTTCTGACTTCTTCCCAGACAACTGTGTCTGCTCAGGCCTAGAGGTTCATATATCTTGATACTCATAATCCATTTGTGCTGGAAGTTGTTCTTACTAGGTCTCATGTGTTTGACACGCTCAGTTGTGAGGTGTTCAGCTGTGCAGCTGATGCCCAGAGTTTTAGGAACAGAGCACAGGAAAGAACCTTCTATTTTGCTAAAAATAACTTTCGTCTTTGATGACATTGCATGGGAATAAGGCTAGAAATAGATCAGGAGACTTATTCTGAATAACACGTTAATGTTAAATTTTCAAATGCTGTTACCTGCTCTGCTCCACTGGGTATATCCGCATTGTCCTCTCCTTGAAGGATAGCAGTGCATGTAGTGGAAAACGGCATACTGCACACACTTAACCACTGTAGGACCTGTCCACTTCCGCCGCTTTTCACACTTGGCTTGCAGCAAGAACTAGAATTATTAACCATCTCAGTTGGCCTAGAATTGGGAAGAGGGAATCTTGGAACATAAAAGTTTCATCATTCACAACTGGAAAGTCTGGCAAGCCACAGTTTGCCCAGACTGCGTAGACTGTCAAGAAGCAGGACTTTGGATTGTGAAATTGAAAAGCTCCCAGAGGATAAATCGGTCACTCACCATGTAGACTTTGAGTAAATTCATCTAGAAATACTTTAATCAGGATTTTTTTCAGATCAAGTAGAAAACATCTTTGTTATATTTCAGGAAAGAAAATGTCCAATTGGGTTACTTCTGGATAGGGCAACTTATCTCACTTCTCTGTTTTGCCTACAGAAATTTTGCACTTTTTTTAAGAGGGCATATGGAACACTTGAAATGTGACCCGTCTGGTTTTCCTTGTTCTTATCTCCACCACCTTCCTACAACACTGAGCTGCACTTTGAGTCATTTTCCTCCAGCCTTCCAACCTATGCACATTCTTTCAACCAAGATTCCTTCTTTTCTCTCTTTCCTGCTTCTTCCTTCTATCCATCATTCTCATTTTTTAAAGATACATCATGTAGGATCAACTCTGAATAATTGTTTCTATCTTTATCAGAAAGAATTATCCTCTATGACTTAAGTTCACCTTAGTTTTTATATCTAGGTAAGGCTGTTTTTTATATAATATATCAAGTGCATCTATTTCTTAAAAACAGTGATTTCTCTTTATTTAGTGTTTAGATTATTTATCTAATCTCCTACCTGGAGCAATATATACTTTGTTATATGCATCCATCTTAAGTGGATACATTTTTATTCAGAGTGTCAATGCATCAATTCTT
>PVIR01016380.1:0-15606 GCA_004026965.1 Petromus typicus | reverse complement strand
TGGGGAATCGAACCCGGGCCCTTGCGCTTGCAAGACAGGCGCCGGAACCACTGAGCTAACTCCCCGGCCCAATGCATCAATTCTTTAACATTTCATTTTTATACATTTATTCACAATAACATACACTCTCAATTTCAGTGAAATAGTCAACAGAAGAAGCATCCTTCCAAAGACTGTGAAAAGAAGTTCATATTTTGAGGAGTGTCCTGCCACATTTAGTAAAAGAATTTAGGGTGGAAGTTGCCCATTTGGAATAAAATGTTCTTGTGTTGAAAACATTGTAATTTTGCATATTTTGACTAAATTTAGCCCAGCTTATTGCACCTCTGTTTATATTAATGAGCATACAATATTTGTCAGATAATTCATAAACTGATATGGGGTCTTATTTATATTTTTATTTGTATAAATGTATGTTGTTTTTTGTTAAATCAGATCTTTCATTAGTTTTAAATTTAAACTATGGCCATCATATCCCCTTAAGATAGGGTTTGGGGATACTCCTTGTTTTCCTGAATCACTTTAATGTTTGTTTAAAGTCATAATTCTAAGGCTATGGTTGTATAGGATCCCATGTACATCAAGATGATGTTAAGAACTGCCATTGTATGAGAAACAATCTAGAGAACTGTAAGAAATATCATCACTTATTTTTGTATCAAGTTAAAATAAAAAGCTTCTGGTGAATCTCACTGCTTGTAATGAAGCATCAATGTTCCTAGTTTAGCCAGGATTTATTCTGTGTGCCTGGAACATATTTTCTCACTTTTTAGATGCTTTGTTTCTCCTGCAATTAGAATAACTAAGTACTCAGTTGTCATGGAAATACTCCCCTGTATAAAATTCTTAAATAGACGCTCTCTTGATTTGTTTCCTTTTGCAAAGAAAGCAATTACTACTGCTACCTCTCCCCTCCTTTCTTTGTGCTTCTCTTCATAGTTCCCTGTACCTTTCAATTCAAATTGTTTGATAGCAGTCTTGTGGTGCTTGATCTGTAGATAAAAATGCCTCTTCATTCATGGGAAATAGTAAGAATATTCAGATGATGTTCCCAGCTTTTAGTACCTGACAATAATCATTGGAAAGGTGTGATTATGTAGCAGAGGCTTTGTAAGGATCATCGCTTTTTATTTAATTCAGTCTCAGAATATTTTAAAACTTTCACAAAAATAGACTATTGTGCTGTCAAAGCTAAGTAATGACCAAGCTTCATAGCTGAAACCCCCAACCCAGAGCCACATTCCACTCAACTCACTGAGATCTCACCCTGCACGTGTTGGTAAGGCTTCTGAAGCCTTGTTCTTGCTCTTCTTTCTGTGTGTTGGTAAGTCAGCTGATAGATCCCTGGCACAATGGTGATGGTGGGAATTTAATAGTTATTTGTTCTCTCAAATGAGTCACTGAGTAGATTCTCAAATTAGATCTTTTATTCAGAAGGTGTATGATAGACACAATGTCAATCTTAGAGAGACAGTAGTTTAGTGACAAGAGCATGTGAATGTGCTGGTAATTCCATAATGACATCTCGGTGTGAGGCAGTGTTGTAACATAGTTGCTAAAAGTGCAGGATCTGTGGCCACTGTCTGTGTTCAAATACAAATGTTGGCATTCACTAGCCCTGTCATTTTAGTCTTTGGTTTTTTCAGCTGTAAAATTTTAATAGTATCTCTTTAGGATTACTATGGAGGTTACTTGAATTCATATTTTAAGTGCTCCATAACAGCATCTGCAACATTACCAGCAGTCTGCAATTGTATAATAATAATAATAATAATAATAATAATAATAACAAATAATAATAATAACAAAACAAACTATATTTAAAGAGAACAAAATTTCTGCACTTAAGGATCTGAAGATGTTGCCAATTATGTTTCATGGTCAGTATCATTCCCCAGACACCATGTAAGGACCAAATAAAATATGTTACCAAAGCAGTAACATTCTCATAAAATGAATGAGAAGGGAATAAGGGGTATTTGAGAAAGGGAGAGCTCACCTCTGTGGGGATGCTGACCAATTAAGCACCCACACAATTTCCATTTATATTCATCACTGTGTTTGGAGGGAGAGAGTCAGAGAAGTGGATTATAATGAATGCATGAAAATATATGTCTGAATCACAGAGGTGACCTGGCAGGTGCAGATGTTTCTTACTCAAAATAATGAATGTTTTCCTCAAGGGTTATGGGCACACGGAGGGTCTTTAAATCAAATTATATTTCAAATACTCCAGGGGAACTTGCATAAAGGAACCAATGGAGAATTTATTTAAGAAGAATGCTAGCCATTATCTAATTTACTTACCTTGTTTTTGTGTTTCTGGCTTTTGCAGTAGATTTTAAAGTCACATTTTATGTAATGTTTCTTTCCTGACATGTAGAGTATTTAAAAATAATTGGATTTGTTGAAAATTACTAAGAGAAGTACTCAGCCTGTACTACCAACATGAGCATTTGGAAAATGAAAAATTAAGAAACGGTTGGAAAATGGCTAAATATATATATATTATAACACCTAAAATATGGAGTATGTGAAGTTGTTTTATTAAGCAGTAAATTTTTCTTTAACATGGAATAAATATTTCATTAGATGTTCAAGTGAAATTCACGAATAGATAATATTTCAAAAAGTGCCTGAACACAGAGACATCACCTCTAAAAGATGTAAGAAGAGCTTGAACAAGAGAGCCATTCCTTGGATTTTATTCCTTTCTGCCCTTCTTATGCTGTGAATTTTTCTCACTCCACAGTACCATCTGGTTGCTTAGTATTTTAGAGTTAATGCATGGGCATAGGTGTATAGATCCATATTTGCTTCACAGTGGGACAAGACCCCCCCCCCCCAGGGAAACACTTGAGTCTTCATGGAGTAGGAGACCAAGAACCTTCAGCCTGTCAGGACCCTAGCTAGCACCCAACGCCCAACAGAACACTCAGATCTTGGTATTTATGCATTTTCTAATCCATCTTTGGCTCTAAGATGCATGTGGCTATTTAAATCTTGTCTAGATATTAGGAAACTTATTTCTTATCACTCTCTGCTCTCTTTCCCTTGCTCATGTCAAACCCAAAGTTAATAGGAAATTTTGATACTACTTCCCAGGAGAAGTGTAGGAGCCTGTGAGTAGTGATGCCTTCAAAGTCTGTCCACCAAAATATATTAGGTAGACACCCACCAGTTTCTCCTCCCTGCTGCTTCAGTAATGCCAGTTCTCCTAAGACAGAGCTCATCAGCTCTCGTGTGGATCATATTTGGTATACCCTTTAAGAAAATAACTATATTGGGTGCCAGGGATTTGGCTCAGTGGTTCGGGCACCTGTCTTACAAGCACAAGGACCTGAGTTCTATCCCTGGTTAACCACATAAAATGCTGGGTGTGGAGACTCACACCCAGCAGCAATCAGTACTACATACCACAGTGTCGGGCATGGTGGCTCACGCCTGTAATCCCAGCACTTGGGAGGCAGAGGCAGGAGGATTGCTGTGATGTGAGTTTGAGGCTGAGCTCAGGGCCAGCCTGAACTACAAAGTGAGACCCTATCTCAAAAACAAAAAAAAAGACAACAACAAAAACTATATTGATTGTTCCTTCTCTGTCTTATCATTAACTTTTTCTTCCATGTTGGTTTCTTTTCACCAATATGAAAAGTGTACAATCCTCTTCCAATGCAAAAGGAATTTTTTTGCCTCCATATCTATTTTCAACAGTTCCTTCATTCTCAACACAGCCAAGATTACTAGGAAATTCATTTTGTCTTTGCTTTTCTTCCTCTTTGCTTCACTTTGAGACAATTGATTTTGCTTCTGCTGCTCCTTTAAAATGGCCTTCTATGGACCCCAATTGTATCCTTTTCCCAAATTCAGTGAGAATATTTCGGTTCTTCCCACTCAGTATCCCAGTAGCATGTGATATTGCTGGTCTCACCAGGGACAAGGCTGTATATGCTAATGAATCCTTCTCATCCTATGTATACAACTGTTTCCTGCACATCTCTGTGATCTTTCCAGATCTCTTCTTCTGGTAAATCACAGTACACAAAAATAAGATCTCCATGTGGTAGCCAGAGTTACTGTCAAACACAAATTGGGCTATTCCAGTTTTTTGTTTCAAATCTTGCTTTTCATTATCTTCAGGATAAGGATCAATTACTTAGTTTAGTTTGCAAGGAGTTTTATATGTTCCCATGTCATGGCCTTTGGTGACTTCTCTTGTCATTACCATTTTCATTCATAGTATTCTATGTGTAAACACTTACTGAAGAACTCCACCTGAACAAGGCTTACTTCTCTTTGGCTTCTGAGGCCTTGTTCTTGCTCTTCTTTCTGCTCAGATCCTTATCCTCTGTGTGGGTCCACTCTATCTCTGAGTCGTTGGCCAGTGAGATATCCATATAGGGAGATATGTAAATTCTGAAAAGAAGTGTTAAATTCAGTGTGTGTGTCTCACTATGCTTGCTTTTCTCTACATTTGTAACTAACAAAACAATTGCTTTGTTTCTAGGTATAAACATAGGAAATGTAAACAATTCTTCTCTGAGTTGGTACCTGTGCAGGGAAAGTTACTAAATATGTGTATTGCCAGTCACAACACTCCCAACTGCTGGGTTTATCTCAAACAATGAGAAAAGAGAGAAAAAAGAAATGTGTGTGCCTCTCAATGCACTTAATATTAGTTTTGATATTTAGGTGTGTCCCTAAATCTTCTGAGTGCAGAGATGATAGATAAATGAGATGGATAGATAGATAGACAGACAGAAGAACTGACTGACTGAGGTTCAACCTATGCTTTATTAAAAAGATTTGATTTTTCCTTCCAAATAGCCTTTAATACAGGTAATGGTGAGATATAAGTCTAAAAATGAAACTACAGGCAATAGGAACCAAAGGAACATAGATATTTTTGATTGCTTTTGTTGTTGTGAAAGAAAAATTGTTGGTAGAAAATGAGGCATTCCGTTACCATAAAGTCATGCCTTAGAATGAAGGAGACAAATTCTCAGGATAAATTGCTGGAATTTTCTTTATCACAGTTAAATTTCTGTCTATACATTTTTATACTTTACAATACTGAATGCTAGCCATTAAGTTATCATGTCTGACTCATTTATTATTAAACATTCTTGAATTTCTACAATACATATGAAAATATTTTATGACGAACTACATGATAAGTTGATGTCAGTTAAGAATATTGTTTAATACCCTTCAAAACTCATGACGACAAACATAGCTCATCAGCATATTCCCTGGGGAAGAGTCATACTATACAGGCTTGAGACCCACACAGAGCTGCTGAAATCTTGGTGTTGGGAATGGATTATAAGCTTCTTCTTTGAAGAGTAAGTGATACATTTGGGATTACTGACATTTTGAGAAAAGATACAGTTTAATTATAAGCATCTTTCATCGTCTTTAGCTAATCTGTGCCAGTTAAGAATTAAAACAATGTCTAGTCATTTTGACAATTGAGAAGGATTGAGTTTTGTTAATAATTCTGTCTTTGAGATGAACAGAATACAGAGGTGAAATAAAATGAATAGTTTAATTTTGTCATTAAGATGGAAAATGAGATGGCAAAAGAAACAGAGATTATTTAACAGACCAAATTCAATGAATCTGTAATGAAAATCAGTTGTGTTTGGGGCCTTTGGGGAGGTTAGAATTGAAACAAGGTAGGTTAGCACTAAATTGGCTTTTATGGGAACAAAAAAAGACGTGAGTTCAAGTGTCAGGTCTGATTTGTAAGAGGTGCATGACTTTAGGTGGTAAATTTAACCCAGTAACATTTGGCTTCCCTGTCTGCTTAATGGATGTAATTTCCATCTCAGCACTATCGCCAAAATCAAACAGGGCAAAGTGCTCACCACGGCTGGAGCATGGCTCACTTAAGAACTCTGTCTTTGTTCAGGACCCAAATCTAACATGGTCTCCTGAAGCACATGCACACATAGAAGTATTGTGAGTCAAAATAATAAGCTCATCGTTTCAATACTTTAGGCAGAAAAATGAGAGGGAGGAAATTTTACTCTGTCCTTCACAATGGAATGGCACCGATGAGACATGGAAGCTCAGCTCTCCTGTTTGATTTTGGTTTGTGGTTTCAGAGGCTTAAGAGTATAGTTAGCTTCTGCCAAGGCAGAAACTTCCTGAAATTGGGGTGTAATGACACTGCTCACACTCACTTCATGGAAGCTGCCCCAGTGACCCACCTTCTCCTGAACTTGACCCCTCCTCCTGACAGTACGTCCTGCTATCAACAGCAGAGAAAGAATCCACAGCCAAATGCAGTGTCCCCACAGTCCTTTCACCTCTTCATGAGTTTCTTAGTCCAGCTGATGTGACAGCTAAGATCACCTGGCACACAGGTGAATTTGGAACCCTGCTAGGCAAAATGGTGGCTTCATGAATGAATATATCACTTCATTCCTGTAAACTGTCAATAAGCTCCCTTGCAGGTAGACTAAGGCTATCAATCCACTGGCACTGAAACGGGCCTTACATGAGTTACCTGGGTGGGCCTCGCAATTGTAATCACAGCTGTCTCTAAAGGTGAACACAGGGAGGAGCACAGTCTGTGATAAAGTGATGCAGCATGAGAAACACTCGCCCATCACCACTGACCTTGAACATGAGAGGAGTCACAAGGAGAGAAGTTGGGCCAGCTGCTCAGTGCTGGCAATGCAAGCACATGGATTCTGTTGGAGTACATTCAGAAAGGAACACAGCTCTGTACATACCTACATTTTAGCCCAGTGAGGCCCATGTTACACTTCAAGCCATAAGAAATGTAAGAAAATACATTTGGGTTGGTTCCAATGACTAGTTTGTAGTAATTTATTCCAGCAATCAGAGAAGACTGATACAGAACTCAAATGTTCCAATAGCCAAGGTGGACATTAGTCTTTGTGAGGAACAGATGATTTTGTGAAGGACTTGGGAGCCCATGGGTGTGGAGAATCTCCATTCTTCTGTATGTGTGGACCACAGGATAGCTGGGTGTTCAACTGTGACTCCAAATGAGAGGGAAAGGGCCAGACACAACCTTTCGAGGACAGCGAGCTTTACTCTGAGGAAAAAAGGAGCTACTGAAGGACGTCCCCAATGACTGAACAAGATGACAATGCAGGAAGGAACTGCTGAGGGTGGAAGATTTTCAACTGTCTCACTTGATGTACCAAGAATAGATGATTGCTTAGTTTTCAGGTGTGATCTGAACTACAAATTTGTCATATTTGCTAATTCCTAGCTTCATCTTCTGCTGTTTTCTGGAGCATGTATGCAAATATTTGCACTATCTTAAACTCCTGCTGTCCCTGCTTATCCTCCTCAGAGGAAACGTCCTCCTGAGGGACAGATGCAGTGCAAGGACATTTTTACCTTCAGACACTTTCCATTTCTTCTTCCCTCCTTGGACAATCACTTGTATTTACAAATAGGATCTTTGAGTAACATATGCCCTGAAAAATGACAAAATGGTCTCCAACAAAGCATTTAACAAGGCATTATGTTATCAAAGGAATATAATTATGCATTGTTTGAAGCACAAAATGTAACCCCAGAATAAAAAATAAATCACTCATTGTTTAATTTTAAAAAATAATATTAAGTACCTATTTTGTGCTACGCACTGAGTCCTCTGCCAGATACATAATAGTAAGAAAAAAAATTAAAAACAAAAACAAAAAACATGATCTAGGCATCCAGGACATTAGTTTGTATGTGTGTGAACTGGCAGGCACTGACAGATAATGATTAAAGAAGGAAATACACAATAAATTATGTATTTGTAACATTTGTAGTAAATTCCAGGAAAGAAAAAAGCAAGACACTTTGAAAGAGAGAATAGAAAGCAGGGGTATGTAAACATGAGACTAGGACGACAAGGAATTTATGAGGATGAGATATTTGTGATGAACATGAAGCAGGAATGGACAGTTTTAAGGTTAGAAGCAAACATCTCTGGCAGAAGGAACGGAATGGAATGTCCTGGCATTAACAAAAGGACAATGAGCTGGATTAAGTTAGGTGCAAGGGGCCTGGAACCTGAAGATGAAATGAGATCATCTTTTCAGTCTTGGTTATGAATGCAGTGAAGAAGACAGTGCTGGCCAACTTGTTCAAAGTCTTTGCATTGTTTGTGCTTTATAAAATGAGGCAATTGAAGTTGATACTCTCCGAATCTTTGCGAAAGAATAATGTTTATGAGTCCTATATTGAAATAGCGAGCAAAATGATCAAGAGGTAGCCGTTTGGCTAATATCTCCTGAGTCCCTGATTTGCGCAGAGCTTCTGCAAGAGGGAGAGGTCCAGCTCACTGAGATCCACTGTCTGGGCTGCGCTGTCACCCAGCCTGCCTTCTTGGCCTGTAGAAGGTGATGCTTGGTGCTTGGCAGGCTCTCCAAATATCACTGTCCGCCAACACCTCTTGCAGAAGAGCCAAGAAGCTCCGTGAAGCTCGTGAATCCTTGCGCAGACCTCAAGGGCTTCTTGGGTGCTTCTTTGACTCTCCTAAGCCTGGGCTGGCTGTGATGGGCTTGATTATGCCGCCCTTGGGAATGTGCAGGAGCCGCTTTGGCTTTTACTCCCATTACTCGCGGGAATTCAGTTCCTCTCTCACGTTCCAGTTTCACAGTGGGGAAGAGGTAAAGCGGGAGGAACCGTCAGGGCCCACAAAAGCTTAGAGTTTTCCGCAGTGTCTGCCGCAGGGGAAAGTGAGTGATTGGAAGTAACTAGGTGCAGCTGAGCATGATTTCTGGTGGAAAGAGCATGATTCTTTCCACCACCTAAAAGTATTGAGCAAAAAAAAGCGAGTCTAGATGGTGGGTGGATTGACTGCTAACCACAATGCCTGGAGAGGGTGTGTTCCTTGACATAAAGAGGGAGAATTCAACACCATGTTGTTTAGATGGAAAGTCTGACTCTAAAGTTGACCGTTAGCACATCCATTTGGGTCACCCTACCTCATCTGACCTTCAGAATTTTGTCTGCCTCAGTTGGCTAATTTTTGGAACTTTTGTGTGTGTTGTTCATTGGCGGCTGCTTTGGTATGTGAAGAAGTTAGGAATACTATTTCTGTGACAGTCTTCACTTCTTTTCCTATCAATAAGCCCCGGAAGATCCTGATAAAAGGCTGTGAACAGATGAAAATCCAGACCCAGCCCTGCACGAACAATGTCTCAGCTCTTAGTTTCTATTTGCTTTCTGTCACTTTTGCAGATTTATTAGCTGAGCTGTAAATTTTTTTTATTATAATTTCTTAATTACAAATACATATACTGCCAGAAAGCAAAAGAGTATTGTGAGTTAAATTCAGAGTAAATATATTAGATGTAGAGCAGGTGAATGCTAATGAAGGCATTGCCTTAATGTTTAAGGTACATACACAGGCACTCACAAGTATAAAGAAAGAAATTAGTTGGTTCTTAACACGAACCAGGATTAAAAAAGGATAAGGCTTCATGTTTCTAGTTTTGGTTTCATCCCACTTTGACATCTCAAATTTTTGTTACTCATTTTGATAATCTGTTCTAAAGTATTCATTCACTGATGATATTTTACTGGTGTTCAAAGTCCTTGTCAAAACTCAGATGATTTTATCCACTCATCATAAATTCTGAACCTCAGAGTGGCACCAATAAAGCAAGGGGAAAAAGGGGAATTCAACAAGCTTTCACCTTATAAAGCAGCTTCAGCTCTCCACCCAGAAGATTGTTATAAAAATATGCATTAGAGTGTTAGTGGGGACAAGACAGCGGGTCTGGTTAACACATGACAAGTCAGAAATATTTAGAAATGAATTAATGCATGCAACTCCAGAAATATAGTGAGCTTACATCTCAGTAAGTAGTTCTCTCTGCTAAGGGCTTCTCTTTCTTTTCACTGGTAAGTAGTAAAGATTCAGTACAGTCTGAGAGTTACTTATTCTTTTTTTCCCCTTTTCTACGTATTCCTGAGATAAGCCTGTCTTCAAGAAATACTACATTATTTACATTCAGGCTTAAGGCTATCTGGGCTTTTTATACCTTTCAGGAATAGTTCTGCTAATTGCTCCTCCTCAGAGAGCTGGAGGGGAACAAGAAGCTCCTGACAACTAGCAGCCTTTTCTCTGGTGTGTTGTAAAAGTCAGTTTGGATAACTGGGATGAAGATAGAAGCAGTGAATTTCTTCAGTAGATAAGGCAAACATTATCCTTGTGATCCACCTTCAGAGAATGCTGACAAATGGCTGCACTTTGGAAAACAATGTTCTTTCATTTCTTGAGGAGGTGAATCTCTAGGTGCTGGTAATACTTTGGGCCATATTGTATCAGAACGTTCTTGATGATCCTTCAAATTTCTGTGATAAAAACTGCATGGTACTGGCAAAGTAACAGACCTGAGGATCAATGAAGTAGACTAGAAGATCCAGAAACTACTCCAGATACACTGAGCTTCCTAACCTTTGACAAAGGAGCCAAAAATCCTCAATGGAGGAAAGATAGCCTCTTTAACAAATGGTGCTGGAAAAACTGGGCTTTAACTTGCCAGAGACTAAAGCTAGACCTAGCTCTTTCACCATGTACCAAGCTAAAATCAAAGTGGATAAGAGACCTAAATATTAAAACAGATACTCTAAACCTGCTGCAAAACAGGTTAGGTAAAACTCTTGAAGACATTGGCTTAGGGAAAGACGTCATGAACAAAATTTCTATAGCACAGGAATTGGCAGAAGAAATAAGCAAATGGGACCTCATTCTTTTAAAAAACTTCTGCACAGCAAAGGAGACCACCAACAGAGCAAAAAAGACAACCAAAAAATGTGGGAAAAAATCTTTACCAGCTGTTCCTCAGATAAAGGGCTACTATCTAGAATATATAAAGAGCTCAAAAAAATTAGCCCACCCAAATTTAAAGATCCAGTTCATAAATGGACATCTGAAATGAAGAGATATTTTTCAGAGGAAGAAGTAAGACCAGCTAAGAAGCATAAGAAGAAATGCTCAACATTAGTAGTCATTCAAGAGATGCAGATGAAAACAACACTGAGATTTCATCTCACTCCACATAGAATGACTGCCATTTCAGATTCAGCCAACAGCAAATGTTGGTGAGGCTGAGGAGAAGAAGGAACCTTTCTCTACTGTTGGTGGGACTGTAGACTCATACAACCCCTGTGGAGATCATTTTGGAGATTCCTCAAAAAGCTAGGATTGGAGGTCCCATCTGACCCAGCCATCGCTCTGCTAGGTATATACACAAAAGAATTAAAAGACTCATATCAGGCCAGGGATATAGCTCAGTGGTTCTGGTGCCTGCCTTGCAAGTGCAAGGACCAGGGTTCGATCCCCGGTAACCACATAACAATACTGGGCATGGAAACTCACCCCAGCAGAAACCAGTACCACATACCACAGTGCCGGATATGATGGCTCATGCCTGTAATCCCAGCACTCGGGAGGCAGAGGCAGGAGGATTGCTGTGATGTGAGTTTGAGGCTGAGCTCAGGGCCAGCCTGAACCACAAAAGCAAGATTCTGTCTCAAAAAAAAACTTAACAACAACAACAACAACAACAAAAGACTCATATCACAGTGACATATGTGCACCCATGTTTATAGTAGCTCAGTTTGTGATTGCTACATCTTGGAAACAACCCAGCTGTCCCTCAACTGGAGCCTGGATAAGAAAGCAGTGGTTCTTCTACAGAATGGAGTATTACTCTGCCATGAAAAAATGATAAGTTTGAATCATTTCTACTTAAATGGACATACCTTGAGGATATCCTCATGAGTGAAATAAATAGGTCACAGATAGGTAAATATCACATCTTTTCTCTGGTATTAGAAAATAAAGATGTAAATGAGTTCTAGAATCATATGATATATATTGTGAAATAAAAAATACTCAAAGTGAAATAGGGTGAAGGGGAAAAATAATGAGATTATAACAAAAAAGAAAGGAAACAAAGTTTATGTATATAGGGGGTGTGGGTGGTAGGGTAGGTAAGGCTATGGGAACAAATGAAAATTAAATTGTGTCATGTACTGGTACAAATTCTCATTGTGGACTGCAATCATGATGTGTATATGTAATGTACCAGTAAAGATTTCAATTTAAAAAACACAAATTTCCACATTAGAGACAAGAAGATACTGAGGAGAGGAGATAGAGAAGATTCCTCCTCAGTAGGAACCTTAGAACAAGGGACTTCGGAGGCAGCCTTGAGAATCATGGACCTTGACAGTAGTCAGAAGGCCACCTGCCGGCACAAATGGGATGACCCTAGCATGGCACTAGGACACTGCTCGTGAGTTTAAGGCAGGTTAGATTCGAGTGCAGTTCTCACAACAGGAACTCAACCACACTCCTTGGCTTTTGTCCCTTGGGTGTTGTGTGAGTGGGAACTTTACCAGGAGCATCTAAACTTTCTCCAGCCCACTGGGCAGTCATGTTAGAGAGAGAATAGTCATGAGTGGCTGCTCGGGGAGTACAGTTCACAGTGTCCCTGAGACACCAGCGAGACTAAGAGGAGCCCTGGAACTGGTGGAGTGTCCAGGAAAGGCCTCTGTACAGGAGGTTGGACTGAGCAAGTTGCATTTCAGTTGCTGGGGTTTGCACGTCTGTGTGAATGATTCTTTCTTACCAAGAATGTCTCTAGGAGGTGTTGACAACTTTTTTCTGCATCCTGCATTAAGGTGATTGGCCTCAGTGATACTAGAGGCAAAGTTACATTTTTTCATGCAGTATGGGGGATTAAACCCATGGCCATTTCAGTGAACTAAACTTCCAGATCCTTCTTGGTTTTTTTTAAACAGCAAGAGGATCACTACGTACATAGGCTGGGTTTAAACTTGTGATGCTCCTACCTCAGCCTCTGACAGGTGTGTGCCATGCCTGGCTGTACTGTTGCTACATGAAAATAGTGAGTTTTGCCTTCAGGTTTAGAGCAAATGACAATCTGGCCTTTTTATTGAGTGTCTATTTTGTTTGAGGCACCAGGTTGACTTTAGGTATCCATTAGTGAGAAATTCAACTGTGATTTGAACCCAGAAGTTATATGTGGGTGAGAGAGAGAAAAAAAAGAGAGAGCTATTAAGCAATTATAGACATGAGAACTAAGTCATGCACTTACAGTTTGTTGTAAATCCCAAATAATAAGGGTGCAGAGGGCTTTGTGAGAGGAAGAACCAGAAGGTACCGTGTGCCTGTCTGTTTAGACCAGGGAGCCCAGAGCATCATAGTTCTCTTACAACTTTACTGGGTGGAATACTACCATCATCATTTTTTTTCCACATCATACTTTTTGTTTCAAGTACAATTTTGGGTGCAATTGTTCTGTTACAAAATATCTTAACCTCAAGCCTGGTTTGTACTCATTTTTAATACTTTAAAGCCACTGTATTTGATTTGTTTATAAAGACAAAGAAACAAAGAAAAACTTCCCTCAGTATCCCCTAGAGATTGGTTCCAGGATCCCTCAGATACTCAAACTTTCAGGTTCTCGAGGCTCTTACTCAGAATGGCTTCACGTTTGCTTAGGACCTATGTGTGTCTTCCGCATACTGTACTCTGCCTCACTAAAAATGCAACACATGGTGTAACTGTGATGTAAACAGCTCTTAGCCCTATTTAGGGAATGATAATAAGAAAAAGCTCCTGTGCATGTTTAACACAGACACATTTTGCAATCGTTTCAATCCACAGTGGGTTCAGTGCATGGATGAAAAGCCTTGATAGAGGGGCCAACCGCGATGTTTTCTTTTACCATCTGCTTAGTTATTGATCCATAATGATGTGCCATTAGCTAGATTTCTATCAACTAAAAAGTAGTGTTCTCATGCTCACATAGCTTGCAAATTATCTCATTATCTTTATCCTTTTGATGATACCTGCTCAAATGCGTGGGACAGATGTGTCATGTTGCATTGCTTTCAGGTTTCCCATGTAATAATATGTCAATTACTAAGGTCCTTCACACAATGCCACACTTAATTCTCACCCCCCCCCTGAGAACTTGCTACTTCCATCTTACAGATGAGCAAACTGATGGGTAAAGGAGCAAGACATCAACTCAAAGTTGTACAGCTGTAAGTGATGAATATAAAAACATACTTTCTCTACCTCTAGAACCAGTGTAGTTTCTTTGGTGGCACTATTTCCTTCATGTGCACATTTTTTTTCAGACTCAATAGGCTTCTTCTGTCAAACACTGAATATTCTTACCTTGATTTGTCTCGGCCTTTTAATAGTACTTAATTTGTCTATTCAATTTCACATAAATGCCCACCTGGTTGAGATAGTTGTATAGTAAGAAATGGCTTTTCTTAGTCTTTGTGTTTCCTTCTATAAAGTGATAATTTGGCAATGCCTTTCTCATATGACTATCAATTGAGATAATGCTCATGCATGTACATGTGTTTGTTCATGCTGTGTTCAGCAAATGCTGGCTTATATCTCACATTGTTAGAAGGAAACCCATTGCTTCTGTCCAAACATGGCATTGAAGTATCTTTATTAATAAAAAGAGCCTCATTATTTAAGAGATGTTCAAAGTTACAGATTATCTCTTATTAATTATAATCCTCCTGGCATTCAGATGTCATCAAAACACCCCAAATGGGAGGCACAGAAGTGGTATGAAAAGACTCTGATATTGGATAAATGGAATCTTTAGGTCTGTAGGAGTCCCACACTCCAATTGCTAGTGTCCATTTCAGAACTCCTCTTTGGAAGGTTTCCTTACCCTCTGATTTAGCAGGACAAATCGGCTCCCTGTACTGAGTAGGATTAGATAGGAGGCTAAATTTGGACAGCTAAACAGGCCCCTGGTGCACTGCTGGTCTCAGTGACCACTTGCTGGCAAAGAAGCCACAGGCAAGAGACCCTGCTTCCCTTCTGTTCAGGCTTCCTTTCTCCAGAGAAAAAAAAAAAAGGAATAAGCCAGCAGCAGCCTGGCTTCTACCCTGTCTTCAGCATTTGACCCTTTTATTTTTTATTAGAATATTTCCACAAGCAAAGATGGAGGAAAGCTTCCATTTCTGTGCTTTAAAATATCTGCTGAAATTGTTATGGCAAAGTTTTAAGTTGACTAAAATGAGATCTTTGAATGAACAGATACAATTGATGACATTCCTCCTTGATTGTGTCATATAAATGCAAAGGAGTTTTGCATAATAAGAGCAAAATAAAGTGAACCAGGTGAGTATTTTTTCTCTATGTTGGTTTTGCCAAGGGTCAGATTTTACTCTCAGATAACTACTTTAAATCTAGCTATCATTCATTGCCAAGTGCAAAGGAAATCTGCAACCTTGAAGGCATTAGAATAATATGATGTGTCAACTACAGACCTTGGTATATGGTAAGTGCTCAAACATGATAGCTCTTATTATTATCCTGAAATGTCAATCTTGTATAACTTTAGCTTGAAAAATAAAAGGATATTGGTTTTCACAGAACCACCTTCAATATATGAACAAAGAGATTCTTGTTAATCCTTGGGTAAAGATAATTAATGATCTCCTTGCTCCCAAATAAAATCAATAGTTATTTCAGTTCTCAGTGTACTTGACATTTTGGCACCTTTTATTACTATATAATTGTTACTTCTTGGTTTCCATGGGGCAGGG
>PVIR01016379.1:0-36741 GCA_004026965.1 Petromus typicus | reverse complement strand
TTGCAAGCGCAAGGACCCGGGTTCGATTCCCCGGTAACCACATAACAATACTGGGTGTGGAGACTCACCCCAGCAGCAACCAGCACCACATACCACAGTGCCGGGCGTGGTGGCTCACGCCTGTAATCCCAGCACTCGGGAGGCAGAGGCAGGAGGATTGTGATGTGAGTTTGAGGCTGAGCTCAGGGCCAGCCTGAACTACAAAGCGAGACCCTGTCTCAAAAAACCTAAAAAAAAAGAAAAAAAAAAAAAAACTATGTGTGTTCAACATATATAACATGTTGATGTGGTATGCACGTACGATGTATAGTGTTTTCCACAATGAAATTAACAAATTTATCATTATAAAATTACCCAATCCCCCCTCCACTTTTTAGGTAAGACACTTCAAACTTACACCTACAGTAAATTTCAAGGAAATAACAATATGATGTACAGTTGTTAGACTGTACATTAGGTTCTCTGAGTTTACTCATCTTATGAGTGAAAGTTTATATCTTGTTACTAGCATATCTCCATTTCTTGTGATAGTATGAATGAACCTGGAGGACACTACACTAAATGAAATAAGCCAGGCATCAAAAGATAAGTACAACATGAACTCATTTGTAGGTCAACAACCTAACAGAAGTGGAGACTGGATCAGTGATTGCCAGAAAGATTCCGAACAAGATGAGTTCCCTTCTGCTAATGCTCATTTTACAGATTAGCAGAGTAAGAAGTTAACATGAAATTTTATATGTTCCATTGTGTTCCCCCAGGTGTTAAGAGGCCAGAGCAGTATATTTTACATATAGCAGAAATATAGACATCTGATTAGGAGTTCTAATTTTTGGCATTATTCTAATCTACAGCATCATTTAAATTAATTAGATTTTTTTTTGAAAAACTTTACAATTTTGAATTATTTTGTGTCTATATTGGAAAGGCAGGGAAAGTATAGATTATAAAAGAAAGGCCAGCATTGCAAAGATTCAAAATAAAGTTATGTTTCATTAAAAAATAAAGGTCAAAATAAATTTGTATGGGTTCAGAGAGTAACTTTTTTTTGATTTTTCCATATTAATAGGAGATAATTTTGTTTGCTCAACACAACTGAAACACCAAAATAATTTTTGTTCTCACATTAAACTAGAACTTAATCTACTTATTTAAGTATGATAAAGTAATTGACCATCTGGTAGTTACACTGCTGTTTTTGGAAGAATAGCTCAGCTAAGAAGAGGTAATACCTCTTCTACTCTATGAACCTCAACATGTGGAATCCTGAGGCCCTGGGATACCAAAGGAGCAGAGAGGGTGGGGTGTGGGCACTGTGTGGAGCCTTGGTCACAGCTGCTTGCTGTCTTTGACCTGTACCAAAGCTGCCCATATATCCTCTGTGCCCAGTGCAAAACAAAAGCATGTAGCATTATAGTTACAAGTCAGGAAGAAATGCTATTAAGTGTTCTAAAATGTAAAACTTTTTTTTAAAATTCTGTAGTCTCTCTACTTTTAATGATGCTCTTATTTGCTTCTTAGCATTGAGAGTAAAGTATTAAAATAATAACTTGCATTTACTATCTATTATTTTAACACACAATGTCAGTCTTAAACACAAGTATGAAAGCATTTAACCTTCAAGCAGAATCACTAATATTCTGTGATTCACATTTTATGCATGCATCTGTGTTTTGTTCTGATCACATGTGGAATACACTCACCTCAGGCCCAAGGCGTCAATGCTCTGCCTCTTAAATTGCTTCTTTAAGGTGAAATAGAGTTTGCTGGAATTCATCAAGTCAAGTTATCTGATCTTCAGATGTGTCATGTTACTGAGTTCATGGGTGACTGTCTTTCTTTAATAAAGTTACCATTGGACTTCTTGTATTCTGTCAATGTAAGACTCATTGTCTCTCCTGTGCCTAGTTTTTGTTGTTTGTGTAGGAAGCAGCTATCACCTTTTGAAATATATGAAAGCATTTTCCCATTAAATTTGTAAAAGCTTGAGTTTCTATGACCATTTGATCTGAATACAACCTAAGTGGTGGATTAACCAACTGCTTTGTTGCTGTCAAAAAGTGTGTATAATAATGAAAGTATATGTTGCACTGATGGATTTCAAAAACTCTACTCTTTAAAGTTAAAAAAATATTTTATCTGTTTGTACTACTTAAGGATCACATTTATTGATGGTAGTCAGTGCATGTACATAGCACATCTTTATTTTTTTATTTCCTGAGCCTGCTTTTATTTCTTTGTCTACTTTCAATTTGCAAAAGATCTGTCTAAGACACTATTCTGACCCTTTTTTTGGCCCAGACACATCAAATATTATAACCTGCTTGTGCAGAACTGTTCTTTAGTATAATACTTCTAAAACTATCATTCAGGATTCCTTGGGTTGTAAACTAGACCATAATCAAACTAGAAATTTTCTTCAAAAATCTACAGAAGAATTGCACAGCCTTACAGAAGCAGCTAGTCCACACAAGCAGCTGTGATGGGAGACCAGCACCACCCAGATGGAAGCTGTCTTGTTGATATTCTTATGCAACCACCATTTCTAGTTACTTCACCAAGAGAGTTGAATAAGAGCCAATAAGAGGCCATGAATTTTCCATATTATCTTTCAGCAACAGAAAATCCTGACTTATGTCTTCAGTTTCAGTCTCACAGTATAAAGAGCTTCACTGGCCTGCAGGAATGAAAAGAATGAAGGGTCCAGGCGTGGGTCAATCGCCTGGACCCAGTGGTGGATCAGGTAAGCCTGTGTTATCTCCAGAGGGAGCCATTTGAAAGCTATCGCCATCTGAGAGCAGTGTGTCCTTTGGAACAGTTTTGGAATGATTTGTTCTCTTAATTCAAAATACACACAGTACAATGTTCCTCATACAAATTAACTTAAAGTGTAGCATTAGAGAAAAAGGTAACACATCTTTTATTGTCATTTGGAACCCTTCCTTTTTCTTTCTTTTGTTAACTCTGAAACAATTTATAGCAACAAGGCTGATGACCCACTTTAAGGACAGAAATCTGACAGCACTTCACTGACTTTCATAATTTTGGAAAGAAAATCCTCTGGTAGCATCACAAACTAGAATTATATGTAGGAGATTGAAGAATGTTGGGCTGAAAAATATTTTTAACATAATAGACCTCAATAGATCATTTGGATAGGGGAGATAGTAAAATGTTCAACCTGAGATTAGAATCACTTCAAATATGATAGGTAGCCACTCAAAAGCTGCAAAGTGAATTTTGACAATGTGATTGTTCTAGGTTAGGAATGAATTAATAAAATTACACAAATTGAAGGGAGAGATTCCCATTCTTTCTCAGTATGTACATAGTATCAGAGCTGGCTTTTGTGATCATGGTATCTCCCCTGGCAGGTGAGTCAGAGCTGGCTTTTGCTCCCTTTCAAATGAATCTGTTCAGTTAGTGTGATGCCTCTCATGGAACTTTATATTCTGATTATTTAAAAGTATAAGAATCACAATTTATGCTGTGGATCTAGTTTTAATTAAAATCTCAAGGCTGAATTATACTTCCTTGAAATCTGATGATGAGATTGGATTATTTATTTTATTTATTGCATCATTATCATAGACTTGATTTATTGTTGGTAATGCTATTCAGTGCCCAGATTAGTCATCTAAATATTCAGAATTTAAAACACATCTACCTAATTGTTGAATCTTTTCTGAGGATAAATGCCTCATTTTGCAAGCAGAAAAGTGTACTTGGGGTTGATAAATGCAAGTTTGTAAGGAAATTAATGGAACATAGTGAGAAGTGCTCCTGCTCTTACAATTTTCTATGTTTTAAAACTCCAGAACTCTCTGACCTCAAACACAGAGTGCATGATTCCAGTTAATGTCATGTACACACATCAGTTGTGAAAGGCTAGTTGTGTAGTTAGGTACATTGTCCTGTAATGCATCACTTGAGCTATTCCCTGTAGGTGATGCATTAATATTCTCTTTAAAAATGCATGCATATTTATGCAGAGTGAGTTGCATACTTGTTTAATATATATGTAGATGATAAAGTCATTACAGTCTTATTCATTCCAGCTTACATTATAATCATTGAAATTTAAGCACTCAGGAATGAGACAGAAGTGGAGATAGGGAGAGAAATGTGTGAGGATGTAGCATGCTGCATTTCTGTTGCAGCTGTAGTTTAAGTGCTCTGCCCAGGGAATAGAACAAGAACCTGGAGGCAATGCTATGAGTTAAGAGTAATGTTCTTTGTGAGCTGTATTAAAACTGAAGGACTCCAAATAAAGTTGCAGCAACCACAGTAGAGGAAAACTTCTGGAGGAGTGAGCTGGACAAAGGCAAATAACTTGACAGTCTTTATTAAAGATTTATTCGTAGCTTTGCTATGGCTTGAATGTGTCTCTCAGAGTTAATGTGTTCATGACTTAATTCTCAATACAACAGCTTTGGGATCTGGAACCTTTAGAAAGTGATTTGGATGTGAGGGTCCTCAGTGGATCAATGCTATTGCTGTGAGAGTGGTTTCTTGAAAGGGTGAATTCACATCCCTTCTTCTCTCTCTCTTTTCTTCATCTTCTCCTTCTTTACTTTTCTTTTTTCTTAAGCATATTCCTCCCTTTGCTTTTTTTCTCCCCCTTTCTCTTTTGTGTCTCTTCCCTAATGCGAACTTTCACACAGTCCTTATGCATACCTGGTTGTAAAGCTCTAGAGTTAAATAGATCCCTTTAAATAAAGCTGAATGTAGGTTAACACCAGCTTGGTAAATATATGAAGATGTACCATTGCCCTGGGTTGTGAGTATGAAAGTATTTTGACTAATAGAAAGAAGGTGGCTTTCCGAGTTAGCCTTTACCAGGCGGTGTTATCAGGTATTTGATCCAAACATGCGTCAAATCCAGGATGCCATAGGGTATTTCTCATGTCTCAGATTTGACAAAGAAGGTGATTGGAAGTCAATATGAAAGAGATGGTGAACACTGACCATATATTGCTCCTTTATGGCCTTAAATGAGCCCAAGTAACATTTTTGCAAGGGCTAAAAGCCCAGTAACAGTGAGTGAGATGTGATCCCTAGAATGGGTAAAATTTCTTTAAAGATGTTTGACTTCCATACTTGGCGTTGTCTACAGATTTAGTGCCACAACCTTTTAGATTTGAGCTGATGCAAGTGTGTGGTGAGTAAGTGCATCACTCTTGCCAAGCTGCTTCGCACTTACCTTGAAGTGTCCAAGTGTGAGTTTGGTACTAGGTCCCATGGCCAGCTCCAGTCACAAGTGCAGCGAAAGCACCCCATGGCACAGAGTTGAGGTCCACAAAACATGAAGTGGTGAGCCTGCCATTTCTCTAGGAGCACAGGGGCATCTCAGGCCTTGGCCTCGGTGGTGTCGGCTGCACACCTGAGAGGGAGGTAGGTACTGATCTTCATTCATACAGGGCTCTGGTCGCCCAGAACCAAGAGCAGAGGAGCCACCTGGGTTTGTCTTTCTATCCCCACTCTACCACGGACTTGGAAATGTCTCACTGTCTTGTTTCCACTCTGATTTTTTTCAGTTCTTTGTGGTGCTGCTGAAAGTGCCCTGGATGCTCTCTGTAATGAGGAGGATGTTCGTCTTCACCAGGTGGGAGGGGATTTTTATTAAGATTGATTAATAAAAGTGAGTTAACTGCTTTTCTCCCTACCTCGACCCCCCCACTTCACTCAACTCAAGAAAGGAAGGAAGAAATGGTACAAAAGAAAACAGAGAAAGAGATTTGCATAGTTTACAAACCATTCTATACAAAAATGTATTTTACTGAAACATCCTGTTTCCTCACATTGAAAACTAGAAGTGTAAATCAGGTTACTGCTGCTCTGTGAAGAGTATCACTCATGATACTCTATTTCTAGGAAGCAGAACTAAGAAATAATCAATGATTTATACAACCTGGGGTTAAAAGTAAACCTGTAGGTATGACAGAAGCTAGTAAGACCTGCATCCCACATTCCTTGTCAGAACTCTAATTCAGGAACCCAATATCCATTTAAAATCCATTTAAAATTGTGACTACCTTCTGGCTGAGGCAACCTGTACCAACATTTAGGGATTAATTAGCTGTGAAAATCAGTCAGCTAAGGATAATATAATACAAGCTATTCCTATAAATCTACTGCAAAACCCACTGGTCTACAGTTCAAACCCCTGAAGCCTCATCACTCATGTTTCCTAATGTTGTCTCATTTCTTTTATTAATCTTTCCAACATTTCTGCACTCTATTCTCTTAAAATCTAAGGTGGTCATACATTTGAGATTGCTAATTAATATGGATAGGAAAATGGAAGCCATTAAAAAATACAGTGAATATAAAGTTTGGCGATAAAAACCATCAGGCTATCTCAGGAGATTTGTCCTCAGGTTACCAGTTTGACAAGGAAGCAAAGGGGCTTCACAGGAGTGACAAGAACTGGGTTGTTTGAAAGCAGTGAGGACTGTGGTTGTGTCACACTGCTCGTTACCGGTGCCGGAAAGTGGAGCCACTCAGTGTTCAAGGTTGCTCTGGGATGCCAGATTCTCCTGGACTCTTATTCCTTTAATTTTGTAATAGGTTCCCTATAATTTCACTTCTGTCTCACTATCACTTTATGTTATAGATTTTTGCTTATTCAAAGATTCTGCTTACTCATAATTGGCTTCTTTATTGTTCTTTTGCTTCATATCTGCCTTCTGTTTTTATCATTCTGCTTGTGCTACTGATCACAGCTTTATTTTATACTAAAATTCTCATTAGGTAAGATTCCAGAGGAATACACTTCCACTGGGAAGGCAGTCTTTAAGATTTCTCATGGGTTAGTCTCTAGGCTTTAATTTTGTTCCAAATGGCTATAAACCAAATGATACAGATGGTCAGGGAAGTGGAGAACAGGTCAGGCACAGTGATGTACTTACTCACCACACACTTGCATCAGATTAAATCTAAAATGATGTGGAGCCCTCTGTGGGGTTAATGCTCTGCGGTTATTTGTAAGATGGCTGTTGACACTGCTGGGGCTGAAACCAACCTGTCTGTACTCACAGATGCAGAGTCTAGTGCTGCCTGGAAATTTGCACAAGTCAAATTTCTACAACAAAAATCCTCACGTGAATGATGTCAGGCTATAAACTTAACATGGATCAAATATTTATCTGATGTAATTAAAGTTAATATTCTTGCTTCTTTCTTTTCTTTTTGCCTCTATGTAAAAAGCACTGAAATATTGTAGGTTGAAATATTATTTTAATGCAGATATGTTTAACATCAAATCAGTTTTAATTAGATATTGGATGCAAGACTCACTGAGCATATCTGTTTCATTGCAGGTGGTTAAAATTATTAGGTCTCTAATTCATCTATAACTCAAATGTCTTTATTTTACATGCACTTGATACAGGTCCTTCTTCCTTCACAGTGATGGGATCATACAACGTTCTGTTTGGAAGACACCATTTTGAGTGTAAAGGTGGATGATACCAGCTCAAGAGAATCTATGGAAAACAGTACTGCCCAGAGTTACACTTTCATGTATCCTATCCATTCTTCTGGGGTTTGAGTGCAAGATCCTAATGACACAGGCATCCAGAAGTCACAAGCTCTTCATGGAACTTCTGGCGATGTAGTTCACTCATTGTCCTTTAACCACTTCATGTTTTTACATCTTGGTTTTCACTGTCAATTACTGTGAAGCTCCGTGGAAAATCTTCAACCTCCTCAGAACTTCAGATAGACTAATTTGTATCTTTTGGAAGTTAGCAACAGCATTCAAGGATTTCAGATGAAGCTGTATGAAAAAAAAAAAAAAACTACTGATGTTCAGCACATTAGGACTGAGGTCCAAAATGTTCTCTAAAATGTTTATTGTGCTGAAGGTTTGGTACTGACAGGATTTTGGGAAGTGAGTAGCATATAAAGGCTATACCTTTTTCAGTGGATTAACTCATTGATGAAATTTTTATTTGATAGTGTTATTGGGAGGTGATGGAAGGAGGAGATAGGCCGCGGTGAATGAGTAGATCACCCTGTTCACCATATTTTATCTCTAGACCATTCTCCTCTGGTTCTTCTCTTTCTGCCTCTTGGCTCTCATAGGTTGGGAGATTTTCCTCTGCCATGTCCTTTATTTCTGATGTTTCTGTCCTGGAGTTAGTCACTCATGGACTGAAACCTCTGTGACTACAAACTTTCTGTCCTTATCTTGATTTATTTAAGCTCTTTTGTCACAGCTGACCTTTTGACAACACATCTCACATGAATTCTCAGTTCTGTCCAGTTGCGTTCTCTGTTGCCCATTGACAGACTCTTTTCTACTTCTCTTGTGTCCTCAAACACAACCTACTTTCACCAGCAATGCATGTGTACTGTCTGCATATTCTCTCTGAAATGACTTTCACTCTGACTTTTAGTCCTCTCATGAAGTACCGTGATGATGACCAGTGGCTTCCAATTTACAAATCTGTCCTAGTCTCAGTCTTTATCTTACTTGACCTCTTGTTAGCATTTAAATATGAAGTGCCCCCAAAATACTCAGGTGCTGGGACTGGTCCCCAGTGCAGTGATGTTCAAGGGTGGGGCTGGAGAGGTGACAGGGCCACTCAGGCTCTTTTCCTCTCCCTGCTTCCTGACTGTCATGGCAGCAGCACCTGCCCCCACCAGCCCTTCTACCTTGATACTCTGCTTAGCCTCATTTCAGTAGTAATAGGACCAGTGAATCATGGGATGAAGTCTCTGAAACTGATTCAGGATGAATCTTTTCTCCTTTAAAATGTTTTTCTCAGGTGTTTGGTCATAGTGACTAAATCTTGACCAATACACTCTTCCCTCCTAAGTTTTCTTCTACTTCACTAACTGCTATTTCTCTGTCCTTTTCTGAAGTCAATTTCTGTGACTCAAAGACAGCTTGTGTTCAAATCTCCAATTTATGTCAAGTAACATAAGCAACTCAGCATATGTATGGTTCATTTCCTTCATTTATACAGATAAAATATTTATATCTTGGGGTTTGTGAGTATTCAATAAGCTAATCAGGTCAGTTCCTTAGTAAAGTGCCTCATAAATAAAGATAAATGGTAGGATTAAGTAGATGTGCTATTATTTCTGACTGTTAAAATGTCCCACAGTTTTGTAATGATAATCTTATCCTTTATCTATACTGTCTACCGAAATGAGCTCTATAGTCTTTGACTTTAAGTCTTAATCACCTCAGAGCACTTATCTTCTGGTCATAACCACTCCTGTGAAGTTTGTATCTGTATATCTAATTATCTACTTACATATCTACTTGTATATCTAATTATCACATGTGTGTCTAATAGACAGTAGAATTTCACCATGTCTAATTTAAAATAACTGTCTTATGTATCACCCAGCACTTTCTCGCACCCAACTCCTTGTCTAGCTTCTTGCACTTTAGCCAGGAGTGTTGAGTCTTGTGCAGTTACTTAGCTCAAAAACCTACAAGTTGTCTTGATTTATCCTTTTCTCCATGGAGCCAGCAAGGAAGGGTCTGCTTGAGTAGACAGCTTGAATTTGACCATGTCCTTTCTCCTGTTTGGTCCACACCATCATGACCTTCTTTCCCTCTACAGTTTTTTCTCTGGCAGCCTTTTCCCATCACTCTTCTTGTGTGATGTAAATGAGTTCTAGGATGTATGACAAATATTGTGAAATAGAAAACATTCAAAGGCAAAGGGTAGGAGTAAGTAATAAGGAGGAAGAAAAAATACGATGTTAAAAAAGGAAACAAAACCTATGTAGATGGGGAGTGGGAGAGTTGTAGCATGGGTAGGGGAATAGATAAAAATGGGAATTAACTCATGTCATACACTGATACAAATTCTCAATGTTGAGTGTGATCATGATGTATATTTAAAATGTGCTGATAAAGTATTTAATTTATAAAAAAGAAAAAAACCCCTATTTCTTAATGTTGCTCAGAATAAAAATCATGAATCCAAATCTGCATAAGGGTCTGACTGAGCTCTTTATGATGTAACTACTGATGAGCTACTTTATGATGTAATTCCTTCCCAGCTACAGAGTAGTTAGTTTTTTATAGGATATTCAAGCCCAGCAAGCCTCTCTTACGTCTATGGTCTACTCTTGATTTTCTCTTTTCCTGTTACACTTGTCTGTTACATCTTCTCCTATCACATACTTTTTTTAAAAGATTCAAATCTTTATTGATACATTATGAATGCACATCATCATCGCATTCAACATTGAGAGTTTGTATCAGAATATGACACAATTTGATTCACATTTTATCCTCTTCCCCACCCACCCTGCAACTCCCCACCCCCTATATACATAAGCTTTGTTTTCTTTTTTAAAATTTCTATCACATTCTTTTCCCCCTCGTTATTTACAAGTGTACAAATAGGCCACAGTTATCTAAGAGTGACTTAACAATTCAACTGTGCTTGTGCGGCATGGACAAGGTGTTTGGTCTCCATGTCTCAGTCCACTGAGAAGATGCTAACCTCCTGTGAAATAGAGAGAAGTAGCCTTCTCAGCTTTTCTTCCTGAAGGAGTAAAGACCCAGCGTTCTGGAGCTGCAGCTCCGACTCTCCTGCTCTGGAGCTGCCCCATGCCGCTGATGGACTCTGCTTCTTGCTCTTACTCAGTGATTAACAACTCACTCACGAAGGGCTGCGTGGACCCTTGGTATCTTGTATCTTTGAGTGTGCAATTGAAATCCTAACTTGTAAATAGACTGTGGCAAGGCTCCTGTGGGGAGATGTGCTTGGCTGTGCTTGGCATCAGAGGGAATAGTTTCGCAGGAAGGAGGAGGACCCTGAGGAAAAATAGAACTACTCTCTCTTGTCATGCTGTGGGTTTCAGACAGAAGAACTTAGAGGGGAACACTTGCCCGAAGTATCTAGATGCAATGTATGTGTGTGGCATAGCTCTGTATATAGGTTAATGTCAACAGTCTTCCCTCAGTATCCACAAGACTGTTCCAAGACACCCCGTAGATACTAGGATCTGTGGTTGTTCAAGTTCTTTACAATGAATGTAGCGTTTGCACAGGACCTGTATATATCTCCTCATGTACTTTAGACCTTCACTAGTTTTATATAACACTTAATATTGTGTACATGCTGTACAAATAATTATAGTGCTACATTGTATAGACAGTAATGACAAGAAGTCTGTACAAATTCAAAACAGAAGAAAATTTTTAAAATACTTTCAATCCACATTTGGTTAAATTCACAGATGTGAAACTTGCAGATACTGAGAGCCTGCATAAATGATTGATTAAACTATCCAGACAGACAGATACACAGATTTTTAAAGAAGTGACATATTGCTAGCAAGTTTATAGGGCAGGGAGAGAAGCTAGAAATGCAGATAGAATTTATCAGAGCCATGAAATCAACAACTTTCTCTTCTGAGAAGCTCCCTGAGGCCTTTATTTGATTGAATGAGGCCCATTCCCATTATGGAGAGTAATCTCTTTTAGATCAGTTGGTTGTAAGCATTAATCATATCAAACATAAGCCATTCCCAGCCACACCTCGCTTAGAGCTGGGATAAGCAGTGGCTGCCAGAGTCTTCTGTGGAACTGGCCGTCACAAGGAGCTGCTGTCCCTTGTGCTTCCCATACCTGGGGACAATGATGCACAGCTGCAGCAGCAGGAGCCCCAGCTGCAGTGACAGAGACATGAGCAAGTGAGCGAGCTCTGGGTGTGCCCTGGCTGCCTCTGCCCTCGGGAAGAACACTGGTATTCAAAATTGTTCTTCGCAGAAGAGTGGAAGCCCCGTAGAGTTCTAAATCCTGAACTATTTGAAGTTAATTATGTGATGGCATGTAATATCTGAGAACACATCTTTGAAAGCTGTAATTTAATAAATTAAAATAAAATCCTGTGTTAATATGAGAATAGAAATAATATTGAAGTACATATACATTAGGATTCTTCTATCTGGTGTGATTTCTGAGCTACTGAATACTGGACTACTTTTTGTAAAGAAAGTGCAATTCCCACATCATTGGCAGATAAGAGATTCCAAGTGAAAACTGAACCCTGCCTTCCCTCCCACCCACAGCTGCCATAACAGAACTAAAGGTCAGTGAGTCAATCATGATATTGCTGAGAGCATCTTATGTGCAAAGCACCATGGTAAATTCAGTGAAGCATGTAAGGAACAGTCATTCAGAGGGAGACTTCATAAGATAATTCTGGGCCATATATTGAAAGCAAGAAATATGTATATGGAAAGAACATCTCTTGGTTCAGTTTAGTTTTTATTCTTATACACATCATAAAATTCAAGTTAGGATATGTGTAAAATTTTGACTTTGGGGATCAAGACTCCCCAATGATGTGGGAATCATAAATGAAAGAATGAACTGGCTCCACGTGGAATCAAATCTGCCTCCAGATTCTGACTAAGAGACACCTCTTGGATTTGACACATATCACCGGCCTTTCAAATGCAGTAGAGGCCAATCTGGAGAGGTAATTTAAACACTGTGAAAGGCAGTCAAATAAGTAGAAATATTCTATCAGTTTTATTTAGGACCTGTAGTGTGTCTCATTTTTAAAAAGTTATTGCGAAGATTCTTTTGAAGTATGATTATTAACCAATTGAAAAACCTCCAAGGTTTTTGTGAATTTACCAAATGATTTCCCAGCCTGTCCATGGTTGCTCCAGAAGTGGTTTCTAGGCTTTAGTTTTAGTTTGCCTGTTTTGTGAGTCAGACAGCTGCGAGAGGGTGAATGCTTGTGGCCTGGAGACCTGAAGCCTGATGCTTAGTCATTTAGGGGCAGGGAACCGATAAACGGACTGCTGGAAAGTTCTGTGGTTTAAAGTGTATGAAACATCAATACAAGTAACAGCAGATCCACATCATGTGTAGGCTGGGAAGACTGACATAAATTTTTCATCCCTCCTTACCTTTAAAAAAAAAAAATCCAAACCCAGTAGAAGGGCGGGCAGACTCTTGTAGACAAACGTCTCCTGAAGACTGTGCAGCATCTTCTTACCCCCAAGCTCGTCCTTCATCCCGAGGCTTTGATGCCAGAATATCACAAGCTGAGATTGTGACACGGACTCTGTTCCAGTCAGTCCACACTGTCATCCTCCCCAAAACAGTAGCAGAGACTGCTTGGGTGCTGCTGAGAAGGAGATAAAGGGGTCTGACACACAGATGCCTCGAGGTGTCACAAGGGAGAGAGTTCCAAAGACCACACGGAAGGTGAGGAGTCAGTTGAAGGAAAGTGCTAGAGCAAGGAAAGCAGGGCTTCCACCTGGAAAGCTGGATTCACTAGAGACAAAGTACAAGGGAGATGAAGTCATGGAGTCTAGAGTCAGTTAGATCTGTTTGAATTCTGTAATTTCTGATTCCACATTATTCGCTCCCTAAGCATTTCTTCTGGCACATAATGATACTGATTTTACTTTATCCTTTTAGGGACCAGTCAAAATATTTTCAAGGGTCTAGTGAGATAAGCATAAAGCATGATTACCAGGAAGCAGCTGTTACTTTTGTCATTGTTTTTATGCAAGATTGGTCAAAGATTTGGAATACTTCTTGTGCAGGGCCCAGAACTGGATTCAGGAGGCTTCACCTGGCTGTCTTGAGATGGATATGCCCACACCAACTTCTGAGCATTCTCCAGGAGGTTTTCAGGAGTGTGCAAGCTATTCATTAAACACAGTTAGCCTTGAAATAGGCCGTGGTGGGAGGATTTCTACTATGAAAACCAGCAAATGCTGCAAATCAGAGCCCCCTGGTGCCAGTTGATCTATGAGCATATCTTTGAAGCAAATTCATTCCAGCAACCTGCAAGGCCCCAAGGAGGGGAGGGAGAGGGTTTGGGACTCATAATATAGGTTTTTAAACCTTGCCCTGAGGGAATGAAACCAAGGTCAAAGGTGATGCCAGAATGAGAAGAAAAATGTGGCAGAGCAGAATAAATCCTCTCTTAATTTAAGAATTTAATGTTTTGCAAGCACTGTTCCAATGTAATATTTATTGGTGCATTCTGGAATTGAACATCACAGCCCCAGAATGGCCCACATGCTTGTTCCTTGATAGCAGCTGTTTTTAATATAATTGAAAAGAATGGAGCACATATGTAGTAATAATATTTATAAATACTTTTTTTGTTAGCCAGATCCTTGCGGCGCTCTAGCAACCCAAGCAGGCCTCCCAACAATCTCCTCGCAGTCTTTTTCTGATCCTCAGTGGCTGTGAGGGATGGAAAAATCCTTCCTAGTCCTCACAGAGAGAAAGTACCCTTCTGCCCCACCTTTTCCAGGTACTGAGATGCATTCATTTTTTTCCTCACTTCTGCCAGGAAACTGAATAGAAAATGACTCTTCCTCCTGACTTATTTCATCATCAAAGTCAGTGATGCCACCTTTCAGTTCTCCCAAGTCTGAGTTGTTTCAATCTTTTAAAATTTTTCTTTAGTATTGTTATCCTGAAAGTTTCAGCTATCTAGATTTTTCTCATATCCAGTAAACATTCTTTGGATTTGTTTCATCTTTATCAGTCCCTATCGTTCAGATTGAAAAAGCATATTTTATTTTATATGCCACATCCCTTGTTGATGGCCACTGTCGTCTTCGCAGGCAGCAGCATACCGACTGCAAACCGGCACTCATGGAACTCCTTGCTCTACCTGTGAGCTGCTTCATGCCCGCTGTGCCCTTTTCTGAAGGGACTGAGTGCCCCTCAGGTTGGGGGTGCAGCAGCTTGTTTATAGCCTGTGCTTAAACGCCCCTTCAGTTTTGCCAGTAACAGCTACTGACTTCTCAGCCTCACTGACCACTGATGCATGAAGTCATTGAAAGTTGCTTAATTTTCTTCCTGAGTGCATTTGACACTTGGAAGTTTTGAGTTGTTACTGCTTGTTTTGTCAATATTAAACTGCATTTACCTGTACAGGAGAACTTAGTGGAAAGGAAAAGATACTGTTAACATTTCAGGGACTGTGTTTCTATCAGCTGACAGCTGAGCATAAACTGGTACAAATCCCCATTATGGAGTGCAATCATGATGTGTATATTTAATGTACCAATAAAGATAATTTAAAAAAAAAAAAGAAGTTGGAGACAGAAGTCATGCAGCTAAGAAGTTTCAGAGTCTGGTCAGAACTCAGATACGACTTGAACAGTCTTATTCTTCCCATCAGAGCAATGATAAGCTTATTATTGGAAGTGAATACTACAGTCATATTTTCAGTATCTTCTCTAATCATCATGAATGGCAGCAGAAATTCATACTGTCTTAATATCTGTATGACTTAATCCATTTATTTAATAAAATATCACAAAAGAAAATAATACAAAATGCTTTTTTTAATGATGATGAATTTGCTTTGTGCAGACCAGGAGCAGACATATGTAGTATAAGTTCATAACTAACAATAAAATATGGTCTCATTCTGCTACTAATCATGTATTTATTTGATTCTCTTTTATTTAATAGCTAAAATCTAGGTTAGACTTACAAACCAAGGTCATCAATATTTGTTAAGGTCCTGACCAATAATAGCAAATCTACTTTGCACCTTCAAGGTAGTTTCAAATTATATAAAAGAAAAATTTTTGTTTGAGAAAATTAAATTGTAAGTTAGAGGATTTTTATCCACTGTCGGTGTGCCAGTTACTTTTGTTGATAACTAATCAGCATAAATAGTAACAGCTCATCTCACTTTCACAGGCTTGCCCTAGATATAAAGAATATATCTTACAAGAATCACAGTTCTGAAGAATGGGTGCACGATCCTTACTCCTTCTCAGAAGATACTGCATATTTTCTTCTAATTATTTGATTGAGGGCATAGAAGATCATTCTGTTGAGTAATTCCCTAGCTAAATGATTTGACCTCTAAGTGGAATACGGAACAGGTTATATTCACCATTGGTCTGCCAAGATTTTATATAATTGTTCATACGTTACACAGAATATCTACTTTATACAGGCTTCTACCTACAAAGTTATCATAAAGAAATTAAAGTGATTTAAAATCTGCAAGTTTGAGAGAATGAAGAAACAACATGGATCTAAGTGTGAAAAAGTGTTTTTTTAGATCGTGGTTAAAATTTCAATCAGATTAATGTAAAATCCCACATGTTATTGAGCTGAGAGACTGAAAATCAGTTTATAAAGATAAGTTTCTTAAAATTTTATATTATTTGTACATGTTTATATCACAAGAAGTTTGCATTCACTTTAGGGAGTAAATGTGTTGTGTGTTCTTTTTTATTCTCTTCCATTTCCATCAATCTCTCTCTCCATCTTTAAGTCACTTTCCTCATTCTTCATTTATTTTAAGTTAATTTAAGTTTATGATATGTAATGCAGGCATGACTGTAGGTATTTGTTACCTGCATATGACGCATCTTAAATCTTTTTATTTGCCTTCAGCTCCCATCTTCCCTTTCCCTTGGTCTCTTGGACCCCTTCCCATTAACGGAAGCTCTATCTCCATGTTTCTTTCTAGCAGTCCTTTATTTAACTCTTATCTTGCCTTGCTCAAATGGAAGGATAGCATACTACATTTAAGCTTGTATGTCTGATATATTTCACTTAACATTATACTTCATAGGTGTATCTATTCTCCTACCAGTGTCTTGAATTTATCTTTATAGATGAGCAGTATTGTTACATGTAGATATATTTTTCTTATTCCTTCACTTGTTGGTGAACATATAGGCTACTTTCAGGATTTAGATCTTACAATTTGTGTTGCTATAAACATTGATATGTGTGTATCACTGAAATTTGTCTTTAATTCTCTTGGTATAATAAATACATAGTAGAGGGGGATAGCTGAGTCAATTCAAATTTCTAATTCCAGTTCTTTGAGAAACTCCATACCAATTTCATGATGGTTGTACTAGTTTACATTTCCACCAACTATGAAGGAGAATTCATTTTTCCCTGTATCAGTGCCAGCATTTGTTATTATTTGATTTTTTGATCATTACTATTCTAATGTAAGAGAAAATCTGAGCAGTTTTAATTTGCATTTCTCTAACATCCAGACATGTTGAACATTTTTTCATATGTTTAGTAGTCATTTACATTTCTTCTGAGAAGTATTTATTAATTTTACTTGCTCATTTTTAAAATGTTATTTAATTATTAGTGGTCTAATTTTTTTCACTTTTTAAAAAATATAATTGAGATATTAGTACTCTGTGTAAGAAATAGCTGGCAAAATTTTTTATTCTGTAGCTTAGGTCTTTACCTACTGATTGTTTCTTTTGCAGTGCAGAAGCTTTTTAATTTGATATGATATCATTTATTAATTTTTGCTGCTATTTTTTTGTGCAATTGGAATTCTGTGTAGGAAGTCTTCGCATGAGCTCGAGAATTTTACCTACTTTCTCTTCCAATAGGTCCATTGTTTCTGTTTTTATGTGTAAATATTTGATTCATTTTTATTTAGCTTAGTATAAAGACTGGTGAAAAGACTCTGCGTATAGATATCCAGTTTTCCCAGCATGATTTGTTGAGTAGGTCATACTTTCTCTAATGTATATTTTTGGCTCCTTTGTCAAAAATCAGGTAGATGAATGTGTTGAGGGATACTTCTGTATCCTCTGTTTTGTTCCACTGATCTGAATGTCTGTGTTTGTACCAGTATCATGCCGTTTTTATCATTGTCGCTTTGTAGTATAACTTGAAGTCAAGTGCTGTGCTACCTCCTGCTTTGTTGTTGTTCCTTTAGCTATTCTGGTTCTCTTCTGGTTCCATATGAATTTTATGATTTATTCCTCTAGTTCTGTGAGAAATACTATTGTTATTTTGATTGTAATTGCTTGGGCTCTATATGTCAGTTTCTAGAAAATGGCTAGTTTGAAAATATTGGTTTTGCCTATCCAAAAACAAGAGACATCTATTTTCTGATGTCTCTTCAGTCTTTTTGCAGAAAACTCTATCTTTTATTTTAGAGGCCTCTCACATTCTTGGTTAGGCTAATTCCCAGGTATTTAATTTTTCTTGATGCTATTGTGAGTAGTATTATTTTCCTATTTTTCCTCAGTGAGTTCATTATTGGTTTACATGAATGCTACCCATTTTGTGCATCAAGACTTGTATGCTGCTACATGGATGCAATTGTTTAATCAGTTCTAAGAGTTATATTTTGTTGCATTCTATGTGTCTTTTATGTAGAGAACCACATCTGATGAAGATTACCCTGAGCTAGCTGAGAATTTATAAACTGGATTTTCAGCCCGCAATGGCTTCCTGAAGAGCCAGCAGTTGGTGTGTGGAAAGAGAACAGTGCTTTTTGCCACTGGTCGTGGTGGAGGTCTCCGTGATCCATAACGTTGTGACATCTTGGGCGGCAAGACAATACTGCTGCTAAGGGCAGCATGACTTGTACAGAAAACTCCTATAGAGGCAAAAATTAAGCATGGGAAGAAACAAATTTCCCACTAACATATGAGCTATTTTGCTAGAATTTTTTTATTCCCTTGTTGCTAGGACCCTACTTGTATCAATGCTCCCCACTTCCCTGTACCCTGCACCACACTTTACCTTTTCTAGAAGCTATTGGCTTGATAACTACTGGCACGCAACAGAAGACAGTGTCTTAGCCAGATAAGAGCTTTGCTCGTCCTGTGCACCCCAGTAATGCATCAAGATCTTGCTTTGTCCTTTGTTTTCCTGCAGAAATACCCTCAGTCAGGTGTTTCTTTATGCAGCTTCTTACTGGTTACTTGCAAATAATAATAATTTGACTTTTTCCTTTCCTATGTTCATCTCTTCTTTCCTTACTCTTTTCTTAATTTGAATCTTTATTGGTACATTATATAGACATCATGATTACACTCAACATTGAGAATTTGTATCAGTATAGGATATGACTTAATTCTCATTTTCTCCCATTCCCCTACTCCATCTAAAACCCCTCATCCCCTATATACATGAGCTTTGTTTGCTTTTTAAAAAATCCATCACATTCCCCCCCTCCCCACCTCATTACTGGATTGCTCTGGCTAATCTTTTAAGTACTATGTTGAACTGAAATTATGATAGTGGGTATTCTTATCTTGTTCCTGATTTTAGAGGAAATTTTAAAATTTTTACCTCTTTAATATAATATGATTGTTGGTTTGTCATAAATATCATTTATCAAGTTCAGGGAAGGCCTTTCCATACCTATTCTTAGCAGGTGAAATGCAAAGGAAACAATTCTCTGCAGTTGCATTCCATTCCAGGAATCAGCCTAAACATTTTCAATGATTTCAGTTATAGTTGAATTTAGCAATGATTTATAGAAATTAATTCTAATTAATATGTCTACTTTAAATTCTTTTTGGAAAGCAAGTTGTAGACAAATTTTTAGTAGAGTTCTAAGAATTAGCTCACATTTCATTTTTCTAACCACAGTAACATTTCAGTGGAAGGTAAAAATCATCTTCCTCTGGGAAAAAGACATGACATATATATAGCAAGAACTTGGATTAAACAGATAATATGCAAATTTGGGTGTTGCCCTGTCCAGGTTCAGATGAGTTCTTCCTATTACCAGCAGTGCGATGTAAAATCAGGACAATGAGGGCCAGGGAGTTAGCTCAGTGGTTCCGGCGCCTGTCCTGCAAGCGCAAGGGCCGGGGTTCGATTCCCCAGCAACCACATACAATACTGGGCATGGAGACTCACGCCCAGCAGCAACCAGTACCACATACCACAGTGCCGGGCGTGGTGGCTCACGCCTGTAATCCCAGCACTCGGGAGGCAGAGGCAGAGGCAGAAGGATTGCTGTGATGTGATTTTGAGGATGAGCTCAGGGCCAGCCTGAACTACAAAGCGAGACCCTGTCTCAAAAAAACCCAAAAAACCAAAAAACAAAATCAGGACAATTGATCATGCTAGTCCTCAGTTTTATGAGAAGAGTCATCAAGTTAGTGTGAAGCATTTTGAACTGTATCCACACACAGTAGGCTTTTTGGTAACTTTCAAAATAATATGATCTAGGTTAAAGCACTTTCGTGCCTCTGTTCTGGTTTGAGTTGTATTTACTGTTGCAATGTTATGCTTTTATATAACTTCTCATATGCTATCTGAAGTAACAGCTTTTTAAAAAAGTGTATCAGAAAGAAACTATGGTAGTTTTAAAACTACAAGTTTCATAGTTTTGTTTTAATATTTAAATGATAGAGAATATGGAATGCTTTTAAAGAGTGATGGAATAAAAAATGAAAGACTATAGTCTTACATCTAGGAAAGCTGTATATATTTTCTGAGCTTGGCAATTAATCATTATATTATATTTTAGGAAATTACTTGGTCTCCGTGTCTTCAATCTCTTAGCTATAATATAGTCATTACAAAGTCGTGGAGGTGAACTATGTACATATAACCAGTGTGCTTTTGTATTTAAAGACCATTTTAATCACATGTCGTATTTTCAAAATCACATTTCTTCTCTGAATATTGGAGTGTCTAGAGAGCAGCTAACTTCCTATTTTATTGCTGTTATCGAGGTCATGTGAATTCAGAATTAAGAAAGAGGCTGGAAAGTCATTTTTATAACAAGTAGAAAATCACTTGACCATCTTGATATCTGACACAGAGGGGCTCTTTAACCAGGCGCAGCACTTTTAGAAGCAAAAATGCTCTGTTAACTTTGCCAGATACAATCACATCTCACTTCAACAGCCCAAAGTTCATTTTGATCTGAGAATTTGACGTGAGAAACAGTTAATTTCACCTCTTATTCAAAACACCTGGCCTCCTTTGGCCAGCAGCCATGGCTAGGGGCTGGCTCATCTCTCTGGAGCAACCTAGATCTTGCCTCAGTCTTCCCTACAGCAACAAACTCATCACAAAGAAAGATTAATTTTACTGGAATAAGGCCAAGAAAAACCGAGAATTTAAATATTAAAAACCAATTAGCTGAGATGCTACGAAGTCAACATTAGCCCGGAAGTAAGAAACATACCTAATTAGAGAATCAAGCACTATTAGGAACAGTCTACAAGTTCCTGGGAATGCAAGCAAGACATTTTGCAAAAATAAAACAATTGTAATATAAGCATTATGTCTTAGTTACTTTCTGCATTGGTAGGATAAAATATTCAATGCTCTAAATTAAAGGACAGGGTGTTATTTTTTAGCTTACAGTTTGTAGGAATTTCTGTCCCTTGTCAGCTGACTTCACTTCAGAGTGGCATGGCAGAAGGGCGTCACAGAGGAGAAACAGTCCATGGCAGAGCAGGGAGAAGGTGGCAAGCATAGCAGCCTACGTTCCATCTTCCTTTTTAATTCCATGCAGGCTAGAAGCCCAGGGTGGGGCTTCCCGTTATCCACACCTAGAACAACGTCATTCAAAGAGTAATTAATCCAGTTATCGTGAAACATGATCACTGTGGGGTCCCAATCATTTCTGAGAAGGATCAAAATCGGCTATATTGCCAGTGGTTTTCAGGGGATTCACATCACCTTGGAAGCATCAAACAGAAGTTTACGCTCATTTTTGAAAATTTAATCTTTATTGGTACATTATGAATACACATCATCATTGCATTCAACATTGACAGTCTGTACCAGAATATGACATTACTTGATTCTCATTTTTCCCCTTTTCCCCTGCCCTGCAACCCCCACCCCTAAATACATAAGTTTTGTTTCCTTTTTTCTTTATTATTACCACATTCATTTTCCCCTCGTTATTTACCCTTACACTCTTATACCCTTATGTTTCTATGGGAAGGGGAAACAGCAACTATGGTCACTGGAGAAAATGTCATTAATCTAAACATAATTCCATAAGCGAAAGGGCCATGAAGAAGGGGCAGGAGATTGGGCAGAGCTTTCCCAGGTTACCTTGCTCTAGTGAGTTTGCAGTACAATAGTGACCACAGTTACAATATAGATTTCTCAGCAAGCCTCGTTACACAGATAACCCATAGTTGTCTATTTTTAGATCAGGAGACAAGTTTTGCCCTCATTCACACACCTTTAATTCATATTCAGCCACCTCCAGAAAGCTGCACTTAGGAGTACACAATGTTTTGTGGGGCACATCGTTACACAAGCCACAACACATTGGAAGACCTGAGTTAGATGAAGAAAACTGCTCTGTTTCCATGCTGGCAACTTTCTCCTAACTGTTGCTGTGACCATAATGTTGAAGGAAGCAATTCATTCAGAGAATTTCAGGGTCCCTTCATGGTAAGGCTGAGGAGTTCACATGCTGATGTAAATTTATGACGTCCTGGATGATGCAGAAGAGCGAATGTGAACACATTTGTTGGTACCAGGCTTCTTTCTGGTACTCTACCTTCACAAGTGATGGTATATGTGACACTAACAGTGCAGTATGATGATAGCCAGTGGGTTTGTGAGTTCATTCCTGGGCTCCTCGTTCCTGCTCTTTCCCATCTTCTGTCTAGTTCATCTTGGCCATTTGTATAATGAAGGAAAAAGGAAGGAACAGGAGGTGACATTAAAATTAATATCTTTGTGGTGACAGGTGTCAATATCACAGGTTCATTTCAGTTTAATAAGCTTTTCTTTGAGTGTGTCTTCTGTCAAGTTTAATGCAGAAAGCAACAAATGTAAATGAATCTTTAGTTTAACTGAAATTCAAGCACCTTTTTCTGATCTTCAGTTTGGCTGCCCTGTGCGTCACAGCCACTGTTCCTCACCTGTGCAAGATTATTTATCTCAGTTGAAGGCTGAAAGCATGAAATATTTGCACAATTGGAAATTTAAAATATTTTCCCTTCCTACAAGCGTCAATCATCAACTAATACTATTGGTGATAGGAATAGAGGAAGTAAGGATCAAATATGATTATTATAGGTAATACACTGATTTTTAGAAATAAAAGTTGACAAATGGTAGTGACATGTCTATCTGAAAGATAATACAATTTTTTTCATGAAGATGCAATTTTATATGTATGATAAACCAAAATTTTCTGTAGAGGACACAGAACAACTAATAAAATAGTACAAATACATATTTTTAATACATAAGATGTGATAGTGAAGCTTAATTGCCAACTTGATTGGCTTGGGAGCCACCTCAGGGAAACGAGTAAAGTACTCTAGTGGGTATTTTCAGGGGAAACATGGTAGCCGGGCCTCGGAGTCTACATGCAGTTCTCAGCCCTTCTTCTCTAGTGTATTTCCTGTTTTCTGGCTGCCATGACCTGAGCAGTTTTCTTCCACCAATCCCTCTACCACGATGTTTCTACTCTGAAGTCAGATAACCATGGACTGAGCCTCTGAAACCGTGAGCCAAATGATCCTTCCCTCTATTGAGTTTTCCTCCAGTAATGGAAAACCAATCAGGAAAGAAGTAAATATTTATAAAACTCTCAACAACTTTCAGGGAATATTTTTCACATTTTTTCTACAGGTAGATAAGGTTACATTGTAATGGTGGTGGAAACATTTTTAGACTAGTTGAAATTAATTGCTGCTCTGGACTCCCGGAGGATGTCCTTCCATTTCAAAATATTCCCCTCAACTTTTCAGAACATTTCCCCCAGCTTTCCCACATCTGGCATCTGAAGGGCAAATATTTGGCTCCACTGGAGTATCTTGTGTTCATTTCATCATGAGAATTAATCCTCCTTGTGATTGTTCTGCTCCTGTGTGATACTAGAAGGGCTTTGTTTGAATATTGTCCTAATCATCCCATTAGGACAACATGGAAGATGAAGTGCAGTGAAACTACAGTGGCTTGCAAAGAGGGAAAGACCGAGCTGAATTTTACATAGAGAACTGCCTGTGAATCTTTCTCCTCAAACTACACTACTCTTCTAGGAAACAGTGAAGAGGCTTGAAGGAATCGGGGGCTGTTGAGGGACTCACTTTTCCTCACTGGCTGCCTTTCCTCCTCTCTGAGTAGCACATTGGCCATCAAGTGTGAGGACTTCACTTGTTCTGAGGAACGTGCATGAAATGAGAGATCGGAGAGCTATCACAATCAGCATGCTTTCTGAGGGAATTTACATGTGTGTAAAAAGTCATGAGCAAGATTTGTGTAATAGCAAAAACATACAAACAATTGAATGCTCATCACTAGAGAGTACTTAATTTCACTAATAGCCCTCAGTAAAATGAAATATGATACATTTAAAAAAAACTGGGGGGATCTACATGTGCTGATATGATGCATGTTCAAAGCAAGGTAAGGGCATGAGCACAGCGTTTTGCCTTTGGGGACTGGGAAAATGGTGGGGGAAAAGGTGGTGGCCAAGAGGCAGGTGCATGTGGTGGGAGAAGGGAGAAAGTTTCAGGAGGATTTCGGGAATGGGGACACAGTCCCTTGGACATATGAGGCAGCAGTGGAGCTAATTGATGCCAGAGTAACAGTCTTTGCTGGCCCCACTGAAGTCTCCTCTTTCCAAGGCAGTTTCTTCAGCTAAAAGACAACTATGTCTGTGCTTTCAGTTTAAAGAATGCTATAGCCCAAATTCCTCACAGGTGTGTTGAAGTAGGTGTCACTGCCACCCTTGTTTGCACAGAGGAATTATGTCCAAGGCCATATGTTTTTTTGCTGAGAGGCACATGGCTGGGGAAAGGAAGAGCACAGTTGTGAATCTTGTTGTCTGACCCTGACCCCAGGTACTCGCTGCAGTTCATGTGCACATTATGTTATCCTAGAGAAGTAGGCAGCACTTAGTTCAGTGAAGCGACTCAATGCTGAGCAGTGGCTGTGTGCTTAGGAAGCTCAGCATGGTGGTGAAATGATTGGGATCCAAAGCCAAAATCCTGGCGGACAAGTTTGGGTCCTGTTAGTCATGATTCTACGACCTTATGCAACATTCTCTCTTGTTCCCAGTGTTACTCATCTGTAGTGTGGAAGGCCGAGTTAACAAGCATGGCACTCTCAGAGCACTGCCTGGCACCTTTTCAAAGCTGCCCAGCCTCAGCAGCAGATGCTATGGTCGACACAATTAATGCTTATTATAACAGAAATGAAAAGTGTTTATTACATTTCTTTCAGCTCGGTGGGAATAAAAATTAGCTGTGAATGACACGCTTTTAGTGTTGACTTGAGTCCTGCCAGGAATATATTAAGCACTGGAGAGGTGAGCTACTCTAGTACATTCTCCCTTCATTTCCAGACAATACCTCAAGGGCCAGGAAACTGATATTCATTTTTAAGGTGTCTGTTTATACCTACCCTCATCTGTGGGAGTTCTCAGAGTCATCCATGTTCTTTGGGAAGTCTTTATAACACGGGTGAGTACCTCAGTCTACACCGTGAGCACACCGCTCAGTAATCCTACGAGTCTGGCTTTGGCTTTCATTGGGGTCAGTCCGTGGTTATCTTCACTTTTCACTGCATTTCTGCTTTCTGAGTTACAGTTCAACTCAATTGCTTTACGTGGCAGCACTTTACTAATAATCTTCAGAGTTACATCCAGGCTGGGCTTGTCTTCCTAACTCCACACTGACAGTGTTGCTACTCTTGCAGTAGATATGCTGAACCGAACCTCAGAAAGCTGCTTCTCCTCATGGCCTCCACACCAGTGCACGTGTGTTTCCTAGATTTTAGGGGTTTAGGCTCCATAGCAGAGTCTTTCGTGATTCTTGCCTCATCCTCACTTCTCACCTGTTAAGAACTCACTGTCCAGATCTTCTACACTTATCTAGACTCTGGCAACTTTTCCCCAGCCCGTGACCCTGGCTGTAGCACAATCGCACACATACGCATTTTTGTAAAGCCCTTTAATAGGATTCTGTGAGTCTACTCCTGCATTTCTCCAGTTTATTTTCAACATGGAAACAGGAATGAGGCCTTTGAAAGGTAAGTCAGATCATGTTGGGCCTCTCTACTCACAAATTTGAAGTGGCCTTGAGGTCTGCATGACTCAGGCTTTCTTACTCTTTTTGCTTTGTCTCTGTCCTGCTCCTACTGCCTGCTGCACTCCCACCTGGCCTTAGCTTTGCTCACTTCTCTGCCTTTGTAGGTGAAGATGCTCCTCCCACCTTCCCACCGTGACCCCCAGCCATCCCTCCTGAGCTGCCCAGCCCAGCTGCTTCTCCTACCCATGATTCCTGCTTCCCTATCCTCAGATTTCCTGGTTCAGTTTCCATTTCTTTTTCTCCTACTGGATAGTGTCTTTAACAACACTTTAGGGGTATAGTTCTTTTTTTGTTTTTTCAATATTTTGAGATAGGGTCTCGCTTTGTATTTCAGGCTAGTCCTGAACTCAGCCTCAAACTCAGCAATCCTCCTGCCTCTGCCTCTCAAGTGTTGGGATTACAGGTGTGAGCTATCATGCCCAGCACTGTGGTGTGTGGTACTGATTGCTGATGGGTGTGAGTCACCATGCCCCTCATTGTTATATGTGGTTACTGAGGATGGAACTCAGGCTCTTGCACTTGCAAGGCAGATGCAGAACCACTGAGCTAAATCCTCGGCCCTAGTTGTATAATTCTGAGTTGAAACCTTTGGGTCAGGAGTAATTTTCAATCCCTCCCACCCTTGACTTGGGTATGAAATGAGTGTATATGCATCAGTGATGGTGAACCTTCTACAGCTTTCAGTGACACAAGAAGCTTGTATGCCACAGGCTTTCCACTGCTGCCATGCATCGTATCACAGTGGGATGTGCTGGGATTCCTTACGTGAAACATAGAACGTGTACAGAACAAAGCTACACATAGTTGTGTGTTGTTTCAGTTCAAGCCAAGTCTTGAATTTGTTAAGGAAACCATTCTCAGTTTTGGAACTTTTCTGGACTTGGTTTTGCATACAAGGGAATGTAGATCTCTATATAGCTGTTTTTAAATCTCTCTGCTGAAGGATAATTGCATAAGTGCATTGTTTATTATGGGCTTATGTGTACTGACATATCACAAGTGCCGTGATTAATGCCTGGGACATAAGAAGCTCTCCGTGTGAGTTGCTGGAATGAATGGTTTTGTTACACACATCTCCCCTTTCTTCTTTCCAGAATCAGTGGAAAAATTATTGCTTGTATAAAAATGTATGAATGTCTTTCCAGCCAGAACTTTCCTTCCTTTGATCCTTCAGGTTTTCCACTTCTATTTCCACTATAGTTGTCTAGCTTTCCACAGTCCAGGCTCAGCACTATCTTCCTGACGCCTCCTCCCAGTGGATCCAGTTTGTGATGTACTTTCCTGCTAGATAATGTAACCACTTTTTTTCCCCACTAATACAACATGTTCATCCACTTCATTTCTTTTATTAAGCGCTTTAAAGGTAAATGAGCATCATGTCACCTGACTGCAAAACCTGTGAGACCAAGGGTCTCGGTCACCACTGCTGGGGCAGGGCGCTGGGAGAGCTGCCCTTTTGCAGTGAGGTGATCACCACTTGGCGGTCATGTGCTCTGCTGTTTTGCTATAGTGAGTGTTGGCCTTCACTGCTCACCTGAAGAGGTCTACTTGCCGACTCCTGGAGAATGTAGCACAGGCCGCTACAGTGGGGTGGACTGGCATCTTGATAAAGGGACTATCAGCACTGCCAGCAGTTCACATAGCCTGGGGGCCAGGGACCTTCTAAAGCACTGGCAGATGAGAGGAGACATAGAAAAGAAGAGGTCCTCAAAAGGGGAGAGGAAAGCAAGGATGAATTTAGAAGCAAAGGGCTCTGCATTTGTTAAAACCTAAAGACACCCAGCAGATAAACTAAAGGTAACTTAGTGGTTGGTGTGCAAGCTGAAAAGAAGGTAAACTGCAGTGAAAGATGGAATTGCTGCTGAGGGAGGCAAAATCCACATTATGAAGGGTATTAAACACCATAGTAAAGAGTGAAGGTTTGTGAGCTAAGGCCTAGTTATTCAGAGATTCAGGCAGAGGTCTGTGATGAACCCAGACTGGCTCTGAATGAAGACTGGGACTGTAGGGGTAAAGAATGAATTTGAGAAAGTAAGGCTGGAATTAGAGAGAGGAGTACTGTTAGTTTTCCATCATTTGTAGTAATGTCTTCTTGAAAACTTTGCTAAATAAATATACTCAATGGTCATTTCTTTCTTTTATTTTAAGACATGATTTCATTTTGTAGTCCAGGCTGGCCCTGAGTTCACTATGTAGCCCAGGCGACCCTTGAATACACAGCAGTTTTGCCTCCACCTCCCAAGAGCCAGGATTACAGGCGTTAGCTATCACGTCTGGCACTGTGGTATGTGGTATTGATTGTCCATACTCACTATGCCAGCCATTGTTGTATGCGGTTACTGAGGAATAAACTCAGGATCTTGCTTCTGCAGGGCAGGTGTCAGAACCACTGAGCTGAATCCCTGGTCCTGATAGTCAGTTCTCGTAGGGTGGAAAATAAACCTTTCTTTTTTTTTTCTAGGTTTTTCGAGACAGGGTTTCGCTTTGTAGTTCAGGCTGGCCCTGAGCTCAGCCTCCAACTCACATCACAGAAATCCTCTTGCCTCTGCCTCCCGAGTGCTGGGATTACAGGTGTGAGCCACCATGCCCGGCACTGTGGTACATTATACTGGTTGCTGCTGGGTGTGCGTCTCCATACCCAGTATAGTATGTGGTAACCAGGGATCGAACCTGGATCCTTGAGCTTGTAAGGCAGGCGCCGAAACCACTGAGCTAAATCCCCGGTCCTGGGAAATAAACCTTAATGGTTGTACTGAGGGAAGTTCAGGCACATGGTGACATATTATTGATTAAAAAGTCTTAATTTTTGTTTTATGGTTACTGGGAAATGGATTTTCCCCAAATAAAAGAAAAAACATCCACCAAATATTTGAGCAGCAGGTATGTGATCTGCAAAATAGAAGTGATGCCAGCCCAGCCGCCTCCTTGAGAGATGAGATGAGGCTCTGGAGAGCAGGAGCGGACAGGTCAGAGATGCCACGGAAAGACGGGCAAGGACAAACGAGGTGTGCACACCCGGGGACCCAGTGCCAGCCCACTCTGCCCTGTCCTCGGGTGAAAATACATTTTTCATGTCCTAAAAGAAATGAATCTGTTGATATGTAGACGAAGCTCCCTTTACGACACACTCGGGAAGGGTGATCATGACTAGATCTGGCAGGAGCAATACTTTGTCAAACTAACTTTGCACAGTCCAGAGAGGGCTGGGAGTGGCCGCCCCTGTGCTGTCCGTGGCTCCTCCCCACAGACCTGGACTTCCGCTGCTGTGGTTGCTTGGGGTTCTGTTACTCTCGGGAGGTGAATGATGGCCTTGATGTTCTGTTTTTGTTAATAATAGTTCATTCATTGATCATTTTGAAAATGCAAAAATGTGAATACTATGTGGGAATGCCAGGCTTCAGGGAGAATACAGTAGAGAAAATTGGATGTAGTCAGAGCTATCTTCAAAACAGGAAATGGATCTGCGGGCTCTGCTCTCTGGGTGTGTGAACCGTGGTGACCCAGCGCCGGCTTCTCAGGCAGCAGCTTAGGTCTGAATGTTTGCTCAGAAGAGCTTGCAACCAGACCCAGCCATGGAGCCTGACCGGAAATCTCCTTGTGCCTTTTGTGAAGTCGGAAAAAACTCAGGGCCAACACAGAGCAAAGGCGATTTACCACTTACTGATGGAAACGATCATCTTTGAGTGGTGATTGTCATTCTTTCTCACCGTTCAGAAATCGTTGTTTTTTTTAAAAGTGTTAAAATACTTTAGTGAAACAGTCTCAGACTGAGCATAACTTGAAGAATTAATGTATCTGTTCCTAGTAGTACTGACTGTATTTGTCAAACTATTATAAAGAGAAAAAGGAAAGAAGGAAAGAAAGTGAAAAGGAAGAAACTGGGTCAGAGTGAACACATTATCTTGGTCAGTTCAGATTCTGAGACTCATTTTCAGGTCCATAGTGACATGCTACTTCCTGCTGGTTTCTTACTCTGTATATGAGACAAATTTGGATGAGATTATTTCTCTGCTTTTTATCAGACCTGAAATTCATTATATTGATTGGATATATTTAAGTTCAGACGGTAGTTTTTATTAACATGTATTAATTGTACAAACAAAGAATTCCATGACTCCATACATGCGTGTATTATGCACTGTGTTCTGTCACCCTCCCTGTGATCTCAGGATATGATTTCTACCTTCCCAGGTTCATAGGACGATGCCTGAGTCTTATTTTGTATAGTTTTACAAAATAAGTAGCATTTCTGATACTTGTTTCTGAAGCATATTAATGCAGTCAGCTCAATGGATTTCTGGTGAAATATGGTGGCTATTAATCAGTGTGGTTCAGTGGTGGCTCCTTCGTGAGTTGGAGTTTCCATGTGGTTTGTCATTCTGCAGGCCAAGTTTTGGGATAACTCCAAAGGTAAGACACTAGTTTGTCGAGGCTTCTTTGTACATCTTGCAAAGTTAGTCTAATTTTCTGGTTGTGCTATCAGGGCTGAACTCTATTTGAAACCATTCCATCCACCCATATACATATTTTGGGCACAAAAATTCTTTGACCTTAGCTTCAGATGGCCAGAAGCAGCAAGTGTCTTACCCAACGATTCAGCTGGAGAAATGATTTACTTTTCCCTGGTCCTCCAGTGAGGCCCAGACAGCTGGGGCAGAGCACTCTCCTACATTGGGAATTTTCTTGTTGCTTCCTTGCCTGAACCAGGTGTAAGAAGATGTTTCTAAAGTCAGTATCGGCTTGGAAAATGCACTGCTAGACCTGTCAGTGGGGGTGTCGGTGGGTCCCAACCCAAATCGACTTCGTGGACACATTTCAGTATCAATATGACGATAAACTCATGATACCCATCAGAGTCTTTTATTGTGCTCTTTGATTTTTACGATATTCTGGATCTCATGAAAGCTAACAGAGTATTTCTGGGAAACTGTCTGGAACTCCATATTACTTCTCAAAAAGTCCACTTCGGATGATCACTATGACTGTTTAGGACTTCCGACATTCCTTAGCCAGATGTTCAACAGCAAATATTTTCTCAGCTGGGAAAAAGAAGAAGAAAAATAAAAACAGTGAAACTTGTCAGCAGTGGTGGGAATTATCAGGATCAACAGACACTTATTGTTTGTGTTTTTATGTGGGAGACTGGCAGAAATTTTTGAAATATGAATCTCGGCTCTATTCTTAATGTACCTTAATAAATTCCAGCGCTGGAACAGAGAAGGAAAACTGATACCGGGGACTACAGAGTTAGTAAAAATTTGGAACATGTTCCGAAGTTATTACCGTTCAGTCTGCTCCCGAGCTCACTCAACCTGTGTGTGATAAATGGGCCTTCAGGTTATGTTTGCAATGTCATTTGTGTTTCCAGAATAAATGACCTGATTTTTGGAAGGGTGTCCCCAGAGGCCTGAAAGGTAACTGAAGTGTCTTTGGCCCAGAATGTTCCTTACGTAGCTTTGAAGTAGAGTTTAATTGAATATGAAAAGTCACTTAAGAATAAAAATCTGAAGACACTTTGGGTACTACATTAGGAGGCGAAGACAAACATTTCAAAAATGTTTTACTTCAAATGAAATTTTCATTCATTTGGCTGGTTAATGATTAATTTGGCTGGTTATATGATTCTTTTTCTGAATTTCCTTGAGAAGGAAAGAACTCTTTGAATATACTGAATTAAAAAGAATACCAAATAAATTGGAACACAACAGGTCGTTGGTTTGGGGCGACTGAGAGAAGTAATGACTTTCTATCAAAAAAGAAACACATAATTTCCTTTGATCTGCGGCTCTCCTCTGCTGTCTTGAAGCTATCAGGTTCCCTTTGCGCTCTCTTTTCCTGTATGGTCATCCATACCTGGTTAAAGTGAGTTGGGCAGGAATTTCCATTCAGTCTGCTTCTTGCTTTCCAGATTTTCAGATGCTTGTGAGTTAAAAAGAAAAATTCAACAAAACAGTGTCCTTTTGAGCTAAAGAATTTTCTAACATGTAGATTTTGGATTTTAATATTATTGACTTGGAATTGCTCCATATCTCAATCATCTTACAGATAAGGTCCCTTTTCCATGGTCTGATAAATTATCTTGTAATTGCAATCTTTTATCTTGGAAGTGCATTTAAGATATGACATTCAAAACTGTTGTACCCGAGCACCATGGTTTACCATTCAGAATTCTGGTGGGATATGCACTGACAGGTTATTTGAATCTTAAAATCTACATCTTAGAAATATTTTTGCTTAGCTAAAGAATAGTCACTACATTTGAAATGAAGATATTGCCATGGACTTCATTTTGTAGGTAAGGAATCTTTCCAGAGGGAAGATAAAATGTTAATTGCGAAGATTATATATAAGTGCTCCTGACTTGACTCATCAGTACAGATGTGCAGAGATACATACGGATGCCTGAGTGCTGATGTGTGGAGTCATCTGGTTCGGCCATGTTTTTTTTTTTTTTTTTTTTAGGTTTTTTGAGACAGGGTCTCACTTTGTGGTTCAGGCTGGCCCTGAGCTCAGCCTCAAACTCACATCACAGCAATCCTCCTGCCTCTGCCTCCCGAGTGCTGGGATGACAGCCGTGAGCCACCACGCTCGGCACTGTGGTATGTGGTACAGATTGCTCCTGGGCGTGAGTCTCCACACCCAGTATTGTACGAGGTTACCGGGGATCGAACCGGGGCCCTTGTGCTTGCAGGACCGGCGCTGGAACCGCTGAGCTAAACCCCCGGCCCTTGGCCATGTTGTTCTTAGGATGAGAACTGAGTGCAGGAAATGAACACTGTCATTGCTCATTATGTTTCTCTCCCTCCGTGGAGACAAGCATTATTTTTCTTTTTCTTTGGCATTCCTCAAGACGTATACAAGGCACATGATTTAAGTGAGAAAACTCAGAGAGCACATTTGCTTTAACAGGTATCTTAAAAATACATGGGTATTTCTATTATTACATCAGTCACTCTGCTAACATTGGTGTCTACAAGTTACTTGAAAGAAAACTTTTTAGCTAAAATTGAAGTGAAACTAAATCAAGATGTACTGTTTTGTTGCTTAATGTTATAGCTGGAGTGGAAATTTAAACAATAGACATATAAATGATCAAACATTCATTTATTTCCACCCACCTGAAGTTTATTCCTTATTAAGGAATTACTTTCTATTTTCCACTTTCTACTTCCCAAGCACTTTCAACTTCAAAACTGGCCTGAATATAAGGAGAAAGAAGTACAGGGTGTTCTGTTGGAAAATCTCTGTGGTCAGTAGGGTGAAGCAAGGGCCTTGGTATTTCGAGGTGTGTCTGGTTGGGCTGTGGAGGCATGGCCTCGGGGCCCCTAGCTCCTGTTCTGTGCCTTTCTCACCTTGCTTTCTCTCCTAGCTACCCGTGAACTGAGCATATTTGCTCTTTTTTATCGTTCTGCTATGATTTCTGTCTTGGGGCCAAATTAAGTATTATAATTCTCCTTCTGCAAGCTGTGGTTGTTGAGTACTGCATCTCAGTGATTCTCAAGCTGACCAATACAATTTCTTTGTATTTCTGCTACTTGAAACCAACATGCTAAAGAACTTAACTGTCCATATGTTGGACTAAATAAATGAATGTACACATTTTGAATGAGGATTATTATTTTTCCTAGAATAAACTGTAGCATTCTGGGTTGCTCAAGGTGATGGAGACCTGGTAATACAGATCAATAATATATCAAATATTTAGAACTTTTGTCAATGGAGTGTATATATGTTGATACAACATACATCATATAAAATGAAGCAACATACTATACTACATCTCAGTGTTAGCCTTTCTTATAAAGATCCTTGTCCAAAATTGGCCAATTAATAATTAACTCTTCATAAAACAGCCAAAGTACTGACACTATTTAGGTTTATTAAACAGCATGGGAGTGCATTCATTCATTCTCACTTCCTTTTTGAGAGTTTTGGATGCAAAACAATTAAAGAATAACCTAGGAAATTGTGATTCATAAAAGAAACATGAATTCTTCCAAAGATAAACCAAATTTCCTATCTCTTCTCTTAGGAGCTATGTGTCTACCTATAAGCTCCTTTGACACTTCAGTCCCCTGAGATGCAATAAATAAGTTGAATGCACTGGTGCATATTATGTAACAGGGGGACTGCTTTTTAAGGCTAATTTCTAGCATTTGCAGTTTCCTTTACCCATACTTCTGACTGACTCCAACAGAAGAAAATCAAAACAGTTACAGTGATACTAAATGAGGAGCCATCTGGAGTCTGGACCAGATTTCAGTTTTAGAAGTAGCCAGGGAACTTCCTTAAAGGAATAAGATTTAGACACAAACTGGAAGTTATCTTTCCAACAAATTAATATCTATGGATTGAAAGCATCTTTGGAGACAAGTTACCAAATGCTAAAACTTTAACTTATGTTTATTTCCTTATGAAATTATTTTTTATTACACAAGTGAAATTTAGATGAATAGAAAAAATATTGAGGTGAAAATATATCTACTATATCCATAATCACTGGTATTTTGTGTTATTTTAAAATATTCATCAGTACCTCTGTACAGAAATTCCTATCAAAGTTTTAAAATCACTGATTGGATTTTTCTAGTAAAAATATTTTAGCTGGAACAATGACTATTAAGTAAAATAAGAAAATAACATTTATATTACTTAGAATAGGCACTATATGTATTGAAGCACACTAAAGTTTTATATGTCAAAATAGTGAGGATAATACAAAAACCGACCTTCCATGTCTGTAGATTAAAAATATCTGTAAATAAAAGTTGTACCTGCACTGAATGTATAGTGTTTTTTTTTGGGTAGTTATAATTCCCTGAGCAATACTGCATAACAACTACTTATCCTGTATCAGGTATTATGAATAATCTAGAGTAAATTTAAATTACATGTGTGAATGTGCATAGATTATATCCAAATACTGTACCAATTTTTTAGATAAGGAAATTGAGCACCTGAGAATTTTGACAAGAAGGAGGGTCGTAAAACTCAAGGAGACTAAAGGACAGATGCGTATTATTTCCTTGCCGGTTTGGGTGGTTTGCAACTGTGCGTAGCAGAAGCAGAATTCTAAACTTAATGTGGAGTTGGTGTCAGCAGCCTGGATGGCCCAGCGTGAGAAGACAGGGGTTAACAGGGAGCTGTCAGTTCCCCAGACTGCTCTTTGCTCTTGCATTTCTGTTTTAATATAAACATGTAAGTGGCATAAAATTAATCAGAAAAGTTTTAGGTTTGTTGGAGACTTGCTGAGGTGTTATGAAAAGCTTAGGAACTACTGATTCTAACACACCCACCAAGCTGGGCTTTGTCTCAGATTTGTCTCAGATTTTACATCTTAGCCATGACAAGAAAAGAAAATTCTGCACATAACTAAAATGCTTTACCTGAGGCAGATTTCATGTTCTTTTTTCCTCTTAAAAGGGTTTTGAATTTTTGTTCAGCTTTGAAGAGTCACTTGAATGATCTTGAAGTGTGACCCCTTGCACAGTTTTGCAAAGCAGTTTGAAATATATGCACACACCACATAGTATTTTTGTTGTTTTCAAACTAATTCAACAGTTTGACACCTGATTTAGAAAAACTGTTGATTTTAGTTTGGGCTGTGAGTGGACTGTGTGGTCTTTCTGACCCTCCCCAGGGTCTACCACTTGGACCCTCCTGAGCTGGTTCTCTCCCTGGGAGATTAGCTCTCTTCAAGGCTATCGACAATGACCAGTTATCATGAAGAATATTTGTTCCTGTTCTTATGTTTGCATTGTTCAGTGATCCTCAAAAACATCTCTGCTTTCATATCATGCAGTCACTACCAAATTGCTGTCCCTGGAAACCTCAGCCCTGTTCTGTGAAGCCATACACACCGTTACCTAACTTTCCAGCTGCCTGATCAGAAGCAGCTCTTGCTTTCTCCTGTCATTCCCATCCCATGTTATCACAGCAAACTCCCCATAAGTCAAAGCAAGAATCCTTTCAAGGAGTCAGGACTCTCTTTAATTCACAGTTGGTTACTGAAGCAGGGTTGAAGGCAGTGTCTGTGGGTCACTCCCAGGGCTGGATTACAGTCTGGAGATAGAAACTTCCAGGCCGACATCTGGTATTGGATGTTTTCAGGCTCAAAGGAAATAGGTCATTCTGAGCTGCTGGGGAGAAGCTGGCATAAGGATAAGAATAGTCCATCTTTTGAAATCAATAAAATGAAGAGAAAGTAAAAAGAAAAGATGGAAAGCATCTGGCTAGCACCTGTTTGCTAGCAAATTCTCTCTCCTGTGAACTTCAGAATCCTTGTAAACATCAGCTCACCCAGTGACTCTGCTCCCCCTGTGTGAAGGGTGGGTACTGACCACAGGGAGGGTCAGGCGTCTTCCCGTTCAATCTCGTCTCTCTCAGTCACAGTGATATAGACGTGTTTTGTTTGTGGATCAGGATGTGTGGCTCAACAGGATGTCGCTTTGGCACCAGGTTCCTTCCTGCCTTCTTGTACCCTCAATAATCAGTGCATCCCTTTCCACAGGCTGCACAACTCCTCACAATAGTCAATTTGACAGACAAGACTGCCCACAAGACTTAAACTTTGACTCATATTGCTGCTGCATAGTAAAATCTTAATTTTTCCTAAATTTCTGACCTTCATAGTAATCCTCACTCTAAGATTTTGTTATGTTTCACATGTGCTTGGCCATGCTAAGATTTTAAATATGTGCACTCAAAATTTATCTTAGCACTTCTGTAGTCCAAATACTTCTCAGCTTATACACTTTATCTACTAGGGTTTCATTATGTTGCAGTAAAACAGAATAGTTACAGGTTATTAATGCAATGATTAAATTTTAAAAATAATTAATTATATAAGCAAGAATGAGTTCACCTGTGAGTTGGATATAAATTTAATTTTACCCATCCTTCTTGTAGGAAAGCTCTGCAGAAGAATGAGAA
>PVIR01016378.1:0-36730 GCA_004026965.1 Petromus typicus | reverse complement strand
AGAAATTTAAATCTTGAGGGGCCTTGAGCTACTGGAGAAGGGCTGAAAGCAAGCAGCCAACTTCTGTATGGTTCCCTGGGCCCTAATCCTAGCAGTATTTATTAGTACACATGCATTTCATTATCTCTGCTAATAAATTACTACTAATAACAATTATTTTTATTACCCAGACTAATTTAGCCTTAACTCATTAGAACAGTGTGCTCTGTAAGAGCCAAGCCCATTAGAACCCTGGCATCTGTCATCAGGGATCTCCGGTGACGTGACAGGCGTCAGAATTGTTCTGCTTGTGTTTATTATTTATTCATCACCGTGATTATCGCTGTAATTGTCCTAATTATCTTCAGAGGCAAGGAGGATTGATGCCTTCTGTCCTCGGATGCTGGGGGGCAAGAAATGGAACCCCAGGGTCCCCATCGCTGCTGGGCCCTGGAAGCAGTGCAGACTTCCAGCTGCTCTCAGGGACCAGGGAATGCCAGGACTGTTGCCGTGGAAGGAGAGCAGTGCGGGCCATGACTCAAGGGGACACTGTCCATTATCCCTGCCGGGTAGCCAGAAGGGGAGCCTGAGGCAGCAGTCTGTCCAGGAGCACTGGCTATGGGGGTCCAGGAGCCTGTCCCTGCCCTGGACAATGCCGGGGTCCTGCAGAGGTGTGGGTCTCAGCCTGGCCTGCAGGGGACAGTTTCATCCTTGCTGGGCCATGCTCTGGATCGTGTGGGCACACAGTGGGTGGCTGGGGACTCTCCTGCCCCCAGCTGAGAAGTGATTCTAGCCAGATCCACGCCACAGCCCTCCAGTCACACGCAGCACCACCTGTGCTCTTGCCCTCAGTCTGGGTGGGCATCAAACTGACCACTGCCCCATTTGTTTCTTGATTTCATCCTCCCCACTGGGTCTGAACTGTGGCTATGGAGACACTGCAGGCATGGCTCGGCCGCTCCTCGGCCTACTGGCTTCCTGGTGACTGGAGCTCAGAGGCCTCAGGGTGAGGGGCAATCCCAGAGAGGCTGTAGCTGTCCTCAACCCCCACACAGAAGGCCATGGCCCAAATTTCGCTCTGCTTTCCCAGAGAAGTTCTGAAAACTTCTGTAGGCAGCAGACCAAGTGGGGCCAGCCCAGGGCACAAGCAGCCCCAACCTGAAGGCAAAGGCGCAAGCCAACTCAGCCCTGTCATTTCCCTCTGCACACTGGAATGTCCTTGTGCCCCGCTGAGCCAGCCTTGTCTACTCTCTTGCCATGCTCTCCCCAGGCCGTCCTCAACACAGTTCTGGGGGGATGGGGCGCTGTCACACCACCCCCTGCCCCCATGGGCCACGAAGACTCGGCACCGGCTGTGGAATGACTGGCGGGATGAGTGAAGCTCCTGGGCCATCAGGAGGGAGAAGCCTCAGAGGGTGCAGGACCCACCGCTTCTCTTGCGTTTTGGGGGGCAGGTTGAGTGACTATTGCATCACTGGGTCTTTGAAAACTCCTAGGTAAAGACTCCTCCTCTTTTCTAACAGCCTGTGGTCCCCTCCCAGGAGCCCCATCTGCCAGGCTCTTCCAGCACACAAAGGGCTCTGGGGACAGTTCTGCACCCAAGTTAGGCATGCTCCCCTAACCCCAGCACCCACCCTTACTGCCCCTACCCGGGAGTGGCCTCCTAGGTGGCACAGTCTGGGCCCACAGCGGCCCAGAGGCTCTCCTCCTTCCAGAAGTGGCCTAGCAGCTACTTCTCCACTCCAGCCTAAAGCCACAACTTGGTGAGGGCCCAACTTTTTTGGAGAAGGAGACACTACTAGTGAAGGCCACAGTGTGCCTTGCTGGAATGCGGGAACCACGTGCTGTCTGCCGAGAAGCCCTCACAGGGCGCTGGGCTTCTGTTTGGTCCAGAATCAAGGACAGGGAGGAGAGGCACCAGGGCAGAAAGGAAAGCAGACACAGGTGGAGGCGACACAGGGGCAAACAGAAGGGTCTCAGACTTAGGGACAGAGACCAGAGATTCTGGGGGGTGGGGAGGGATGAAGAGATGGACGAGAAACAAGAGAGGAGAGTCAGGGACAGGCAGACATCAGAGAAGGCAGAGGAGCAGGCCGGGACAGGAAGGGGGGGACACGCTTCCCAGCACCGCAGCTACCTGCAAGCCTCTCCCCTTCTTGACCCCCAAGACCAACAGAGGCCACGAGAGTGCTGCAACTGGGGGTTCCGACCCTGCCTTGGTCTGCACCAGGGGGAATTCCTTCCGATCCCTTCAGCCCAAGGGTCTTCTCCTTCCAGAAGAACCCGTCTGATTTCACCTAGGCGCCCCAAATCACTTGCTGGAAACCTCTGGAGGAGAGCAGGGTCCGGGGAGCTGAGGAGGCCCTGTCCCTGGGGCGGAGGCGGATCCAATGGTGCCGGGTGGGTGGTTCGAAAGGGTCCCGCGCACCCAAACAGGGAGGATTCCGAACATCCTGGGACTGCAGACCATCCTGCCATCTGAGAGTCAGGAGAAGTTGCGCCTCCGAGGCTGCAGGGGAAACTTTTACCGGGAGGCGGCCTCCTAGCTGGGAAGGGACTACGCATTTCTGGGCTTGCAAGACTGTAGCCCACTGGAGGAGGCTGTTGGGGCTGAGGCTGGCGCGGGGCCCTCCGCGGGAACCCAGAGCGCACTCCCCGCCCGCGAATCGCCCGGCCCGCTGCGGCTGCTCCCGCTAGGGGCTGCAGCCCCCGCCTGTGGGTGGCAGCCACACCCCAGCCGGGGGCAGTCTGCCCGCCCCCGCCCACCTGACCGTTCTTGCACAGGTCCGCCCACATGCTCGTGCCGTCGCCGCCGCGCATCAGGACGTGGTAAGTGAAGAAGTAGGTGCCCGGGATGCTGCACGTGAATTTGCCGCTGGCCGCATCGTAACTGTTGCCCAGGTTGGTGACCACGTCGTCGAACTTGAGCACCTCGTAGCCCTCATGAGGGTTCTTGAGGCCGGCGTAGAAGGCCACGCGCGGCACCGTGGTGTAGGTGGCGGCGCTAACTGCGCCGGCGGACCCCGCTCCAGGCAGCCCCGGGGGCCCCGGCGGGCCGGGCTCGCCCCGCAGCCCAGGAGGCCCCACGGGCCCTGGGGGGCCCGGGTCTCCGGGGGGCCCAGGGGGCCCTGGCTTGCCCGCACGGCCCGGCTTGCCCTGGGGGCCCTGCACCAGCGTGGAGGGCGGCGGTGCGCTCTGATCGGCGCGGGCATCGCCAGCGTGCGCAGGGTAGGGGTCACACACCATGCGGCAGGTGCCCAGCATCTCATAGTGGCCGTCCGGGCCGCCCGAGCTCACCAGCACGGGAATCAGCACGACCAGCACAAGAAGCATCACCACGCCCGCAGCGGCCGCTAGCAGCGTCTTGCGGCCAGCGCGGAGCCTGGGGAGAGCCGGGCCGCCCGGCCGCGCCGTCGGGGCAATGGTGCCGGCGGGCGGGGGGCGCACGGGGCGCCGTGCTCAAGGGCGGTCCGGCGGGGCTGCAGGCATTGGTCCGGGCCGGGCGCCGCGCTGCGCCGCCTGCTCTGCGGAGCCCAGCGTTGCTCTGGCCTCGCGCCTCCCTCCCGCTGCGCGGCCGGACTGAGCCCCAAGCCCGCCGCTCGCGCCTCCCGGAGCCTGCCCCGCCCGAGTGCCCCGCCCCCTAGGAGCCCCGCCCCGCCCGCAGCCAGCTCCGCCCCCACCCTGTGCGCTCTAAGCCGCGAGAGGTAGGGCCGCGCGGGAGGGGCCGGTCCTGATTGGACGGTGGGCGGAGGTTGGTGGGGCGGGGCTCAGAGGGGCGCGTGCTGGGCGGGGAAGGGGTTGCTGAGAAGACAACGGTCAGGAGGCTGGTGAGGGTTCGAGTGTGACCCCCGAGTGGTCCCACTGGAGGGCCCGGGAGGTCGACAGACGACGGCCGCAGAGGGGACAAGCGAGGGTGGCGCTCAGGGTGCTTGAGGAGGACAGGCGCGAGCTGTCCGGGGTCTGGGCTCTGGGTCTTGCACTCGGGAGCCCCCTCCTCGCCACCAGCCTCCGGACCCCGCCCTCCCAGGCCTCCGGGTGGGGGCACGTGGCTTCCAACGGCGGTTTCGTGAGCCCCATCAGGAGACTTTGGTCCTCAGGTCCGCGAGGCGCTGGGTGCGCGCGCAGAGGGGGCGGCCAGGCCGGCTGTTAAGGGAAGGCTTCGCCCAGCCTGCCCCTCTCAGGCCCTATGGCGGTCCGGAAAAAGGAGAGCCCCAGCACCGAGCTCCCAGACGCGCGGAGAAGGAGCCAGTAGGCGGCGTTGGGTCGGGGCCGCAGGCTGAACTCAGCATCCCGGACATAGACGGGGGTGCGCTGCTTCGTCCTCCCGGAGAGCGCGGTCAGGACTTGGGGACCCGGTCACACCCGCGCGGGACCGTGGTGTATGAGACTCGGCGTGCACGGGAGGAGCTCCACAGCCGCCCTTCCGCCGTTTCGGGGGCCCCCCGAGTACTCTGTGCACCCCGATCCTCTTATTCCGCAGGCCGGGCCAGGTGGGACCCCGCTCCTGCGCTATGCGACTCCTTAGGCGCCGCCGCGTGGCATCTCTGCCGGCCCAGCCGGATTCTCCCCGCTTCGCTGGAGTGGAAAATAACGGCTTCAAACTTTGCGTAGAGGAGCCGGAGCCAGCGCTTTAATTAACTGCTTTCCCGCCCGGCCCGCCTAGGTCCCCAAAGAGGCGGCACAGAGCGTTCCTTTCCGAGGGTGGGCCTGGCAGGCCGAACCTGGGCTGCATGGACTGGGTTCGAGCCTAGCCTAGCATCCATTGGGGTGGACTTTCGCCAGCGCTGTCCCGGCGGTCCACTCCCACACCCCGCATCCTGTAGGCCTCACCTGGAACCCAGGAACTGCACGCAGCCCCACCTGACCTGTGCCACCCCAAGTCTTCCTCTGAAGAAGAGGGTGGAGAGTTAAATGAGATTTGCGTCCAGCTCAGGATCTGGCCTCATAATGCACTCAGCGAGCAGTGGCCAATATAATGACCTCCCCTGGTGAAGGAGGCCTCTCCGTTCCCACCCGCAGTCCTCCCGCAGTTTGCTGCAGACCGCTGCACCTCTGGACTCCGAGGGGGCTGAAGATGAGACAGGAAGCCTAGACTTGTGGCCCCTTCTTGGTGCTCAGGAAGGGGTAGGAGTGGCCGCTGTAGGGATGGTGAGTCCATACTCACACCCCCAGTGCAGGAGCAGGGTGAGGCTGAGAGTTGAGTGTGTGAAAGGATACTGGAAAAGGGCGCTAAGTGTCTTATCTGACACCTGCTGAGCTCAGGAAGCCAAGGCTAACTTGGCATTTTGAGGTTCTCTGAATGAATCGAGGGGCGTGGATGTGGAGGCGGTGTAGGTGTAGCGAATGCGGGATGGTGAACGATGAGGCTGTGCCTTGACTCCCCGCCAGCTGGAAAACCACATTCAATTGCTTTGCATTTACTAAAACACTTCAGTAGGGGCTGCAAGGTGGTTGGGGTGCTGGGTTCAAAGAGAAGGCTTCAGCAGTGTCTGCCTAGAGCCACTGTTTGGGAGGTGACCCACGTAGAAATGATAATGCTCTGCTAATCATTACAGGCAACTTTTTTTGGCACCAGGGGTTGAACTGGGGACCTTGTACCTGTGAGGCAGGTACAGGAACCATTGAACTAAATCCCCAGCCCGAACAGCCAACAATTTGAAAAACACTAAATGCAGTGTCCCATTCTAAGCATCACCATCTCATTTAAACTTAACCTGTTATGAATTTAAAGTTATTACAGAGCTTACGCTATTTAATAGCAACAAGTATAAAGCAGGTTTTCTCATTCTACAGCTGAGGAATCTTAGTTGTGGGTAGAAATTTGCAGTAGGTGTTAGGAAGCACAGAGCAGCCTGCCCAAGAGATCGGGAGCTGGGGGTGTAACTTAGTGGCACATTGCCTGCCTGGCAAACACAGGGTTCTGAGTTTGATCCCTGCTGCAAAAAAAAAAAAAGAGAGAGAGAGAGAGAGAGAGAGAGAGAAGCCCAGAGCCGGGGATTCAGCTCAGTGGTTCCAGTGTCTGCCTTGCAAACACAAGGTCCCCAGTTCAATCCCTGGTAACTACATACCACCATGCCAGGTGTGGTGGCTCACATCTGCAATCCGAGCACTCAGCAGGCAGAGGCAGGAGGACTGCTATGAGTTCAAGGATGGCCTGGGCTACACAGTGAGCTCAGGACAGCCTGAACTACAAAAGCAAGACCCTGTCTCAAAAAGAAAAAAAAGAGAAGAGAGGTCCCCGGAGACCATGACAGAGGAGGTGTTGTAGTTCCATCTATCCAGCCCCTTGTTCACCTACCCCTCTGTCGATCCAGCCCACCCGCGCCGCCATCTCCCTGTGCATCTGCTCACCAGTCCATCCACCTGCCCACCTGTCCGCCATCCATCTACCCCCCTCCATCTGTGTGCCCATCCAGCCATTCACCCACCCATCCACCTCTCCATGCACCCACCACCCAACCATCTACCCATCTTCCCATCCACCCATCCGTCCGTACATCCGCCCTTCTGATCACCCATTCATCTACTCACTCGTCCGTCCTGTCAGTCTGCCCATCTGTGCACTCCCCACCTGTCCACCCACCCATGCGTTCATCTGGTAAACCCATTTTAACTGACTTCTTGCTACAGCTCTGGTCACAGGACATAATGATGAGTAAGAAAAAAGGGTCTGACCCCCTGTGTTTAGTGTGTCTCAAGTACCTGATCAGTTTAAAGAGTAGGTGCCATCTGGCCTGCCAGTATGCTGCCAGGGGATATGTGAGAGCTGTGAGAACACATGATGGTGTCAGTACGAGCTCGAGTACCCCAAAGGGGGTACCCTGGAGGGGGTGATGTCAGAGGAAGTCCTGACAAAAAGTGTCAGCAAGGTGAGGGCAGAGAAAAAGGCAGGATGGGAAGAGCATTCCCAGCAGAGAGAGCAGCACGCGCTGAAGACCAGCTTGGAGGGCGCTGTGGGCTGTGGCTAGGATGTATAGTTTATTCCAAGGCCAAGTGTCCATCACTAAAGGGAGCCAGGCAGAGTGGTACCTACCTGTAATCTCAGCTACTTGGGAGGCTGAGGCAGGAGGACCCAGAGCTCAAAACCAGCCTGGGCAGCTTAACAAGACCCTCTCAAAATTTAAAAATAAAAAGTTCTGGGAGTGTAGCTCGGTACTCCCTGGGTTTAGTCCCCAGTATCACAATACAAACAACAGTGAAACTCCTTCTGAGGTTGTGAGGGATGACATCATGGGATAACATAGGAATGATCAACTTGGTACCGTGGGGAACGAGGAGGCTGAGTAGGAGTTGCTCGGCCCAGTGCACGGCGCACGTGGCCTGATCCAGCCAGGAGGTGGAGCTCACTCACCTGGGGTGGATTGGAGGCTGAGCGGGGGGGACAGTTTGTGAAGGGTCTGGGAATGCTCTCAGGGGAAATGGAGGACAGGGGGGAGCTGTTGCCATTTCTTGGGCACTGATCTGCTCTGTGCTCTGTGCACTGGGTCCGGCTGGCCACCTTTCCACCCTGGCAGTGGTAACATGCCTGCAGCTTCGAGAAAGAGTCAGACTTGAGCTCAGGACTGATCGCAGGTGCAACCCTGAGAAGAAGACTGGGTAGTCATGTGGGGCTCCAGGCGCAGGAGCGGGCAGCGCTTGCTTTTTTTCTGGTCTAACAGCTCAGCTCAGGCAGGATGGGCTGCTGGGAACTGGGAGGCTGAGACTAGTTGTCAAGGCCCAGCTAGGCCACTGGCCTGCCCGGGGCTTTGGGACCTCTCCCATGCCAAGAGCTTCCACTTTTCTCTGGGCTGGATCATTGTATGAGGCAGCTCTGAGAGGCTATGATTCTTCCATAGATCACCTCCCCAGTGGCCTCCATTAAAGATTTCACAATCCACCATGATATTTCAGACAGACAATTGTGGACCCTCGGTGTGCAGGCCCTCCGTACTCCCCGCCCTGTGGGGAGGGGTTATTTGGTCAGTGCATGCAGCAAAAAGGGAGTGGAGGGGTACCTGGGGAGGGCTGAACCAGGCTGGTCCAGGGTCAGGTCTAGGGTGATCAGGTGCCCTCCTCTGGAACCCCGACCCCGCCCTGTCTCAGGAGGGAGGGATCCAGGAACCATGCCTGCATCCCCAGGTTTCTTAGGCCTCTTTCAGCACAGAGGACACTGGCCTTGTGCCTGGGGTTCCAGTGACCCACCCAGTCCTGGGTGCCCTCAATTCTCCCAATCCAGAATGCAGCTCCAGGCTGGCAGCTGGGAAGGACCCGGGCCAGGTAGACCCAGGAAGGCCAACTCCCTCAGCTTGTGGCTTCTCCAGGCTTCATGTATCAGTGATGAGGCCCCATTGGGAACCAACATAATGTCAGGTGTGTGAGGTCAGCCCAAGAGAGAGGTAGTGGGATGCAGGAGGGACAGGCAGTGTTGTTACCCAGACCCTCATGCCTGGCCCTGCCTGCTGAGCCTCCTTCCTCTGCACGGCCCTGCCCGGCCAGGCAGGGAACACTTGGGCTTCCTGGGTTGCCAGTCTAGGGCAGCAGCGCCAGGGGAAGCCTGGCTCCCTGATAGGTACAGAAGGCATTTTCTTCCAAAGCTTAGTATGTCCCAGAAAAACCTTCCTCACAGGCTTGCAGGGCCCATGGCTTTGGATGTGGAGAGGTCTGAGACCCTGACTCTGACAGATGGGGCTGGCCTCCAGTTTGCCAGGGGTTCAGAGCCAGGGAGGGTCTCTGCAGCTCTTTCCAGGTCCCATGCAGGAAGCAGAGGCTGGAGGAGGGGCTGGCAGCACCTGTGCTAGTGTGGGAGGGCTCAGAGCCTCCAAGGAGCCTGGGGTCAGGAGCCCTGCCATGGCCAGAGAAGGGTCTTCAAGTACTGTGTCTTTGTATTTGAGGAGGGAGCCGGTTACTAAGTGTGGGTGCCTGGTGAGTCCCTGTCAACCCTTGAGCAGCTGGCTTCCTAACTTCCGGGGACTTGGATTTATTTAAGGCTTCATTCTCACCATCTTGAAATTCCTAGGAATGTTTGAACAACAGAATCCACACATCACTGCAACCAGGCCCTGCTGATTATGTGCCTGGTCCTGCCTCAGAAACAGAAAAGGGATTTTTTTCTTGGACAGGCTCCCTAACTCCTCCCTGCCCCCTACAGATCTAGGGGAAGCTGGCATCTGATGGGAGTTCCTACCCTGCAGCAGTGCTGCACTTGTGCCTGTGGACCTGGGCCTCACCTACAGGGCCTGCATGTGGCCGTTTGTCCGTCCATCTGTGTGCCCGCCCTAACTCAGGCCAGGGTGTGCCGCAGAGGCACAGAGCTGCCAGCGCCTGGTCCCAGCTGCAGCCCCTGTCCTATGGCCCTCTCTAGGACTGGGGTGGTGGTGTGGCCTTAGTTAGCAGCAGGCAGGGCAGCAGGCTGGTGCTGTGGAGGGCCGGCTGGCTTTTCCTGCTGTGGTTCTGTGCCCCGAGAGAGGCGCTTGCTGGCCAGCTTGGGACTGGCTGGGCTATTTTCAGAATACTCTTAACCCTTCTGTACCGCTGCTGTCATCAGACCCATCGCAGCATATCCCAGCTCCAAACTGTCCCCTCTCTTCCTCCCTGGCAGCCGAGAAGGTCACTGTTTTCTCGTGGTGGGGGAGCTGGCGTCTGCTGAGGACAGCTCCCGCCCTAGGCTCACCTTTGCACCTTCTCCCTCTCCACCCAGCACAGTTGTGGATGAGAAGCGGTCCGCATGGCTCCAGACCCCACTGATCTTGCAGAGTTGGGGTGGTCATACCCTCCCGATGGAGAAAAGACAGCTGCTCTGGCTGGTGGGGCCTAGGGCCTCTCTCCACCCTGCCTGCCTGGCTGGAATGCGTTGGTACTTCTAGCAAGGTGCTGAGGGGGCAACCGGAGCCACTAAGCCTCCTGGGGCCCCCTCTTTCTTTTCCCTATTTCTCTCTAGTATCTGGCTTCCTGGGCAAACCTAGGCCAGGGCTTAGGCTTTACAGGGCAAGGAAAGGGGCTCACAAGGGACCAGGTGGCTCCGCAGCGCCTAGTCTAAAGTTGTGGCTGAGAGAGAAGAAGGGGCGCGCTCGCTCAGTCCAGGTTTCTGGGCTTATGCTGGGCTTGCTGAGCTAGGAAGCCCAGAACATTCGGGCCTTGAGGTTCTTCCTGCCACCGTCTGGACTGGGGTTATTCACCAAGCGCTGCTGGGGATGCTCAGCTTGGGGGTATGGGCACAGCGCCGGTGGTGTTCCAGTCACTGTGCTGGGTGGGGGGATAGAGGATCCATAATCAAAAATGATCTCTGTATCTGAAATCCCAGAATTTCTAGAGGCTGAAGCAGGAGGATCTCAAAGTTGAGTCCAATGGGAGTAACTGACCAACTTAGACACTGTCGCAAAATAAATGGAAAAGGCTAGGGATGGAGCTCAGTGTGAAGGCCCTGGCTTCAAATTCCAGCACCACACGTGAGATACTAATAGTCCATCATCCCCCTGAGGCTGTTTCACCCAAATGCTCGGCCACCAACCTGGACCTGGAGCAAGTGGCTCAGAGGAAGTGAGCAACCCTCCCTCCCAGCCTCACACCTGGCTGGCTCCAGAGGTCACCAGGTTGCCAGGGGAGAGGGGATTCCCAGAACTGCACATCTGCTGACCTCCACTCCAGAAAGAGCCAGAGGATTTATCCAGGGGGCCTGCAGATGATTTGGGGTTCAGGGAGACAGAAAATTCCCTCCAGGGTTTCTGTGAGTGTTTGGTGCCATTTACAAAGTAGGAAGAGCTGACTTCCTGTGCCTCTAACTGGAGGCACCGGTGGGAGGTAGAGGGTGCCCTAGATGGAGTCCTTCCTTGTCAGATGAGCGAGGCGGGCTACCCCAGACTGATGGTACTGATGCAAGGTGGGGAGACAGTCTGGGGTGCCCGGGCTCTGCACAGCTGGGCACTGATGGGCCCAGGCATCTGAGCTGCTCTACCCAAAGCCTGGTCCTCCAGCCCCTCCCACAGCTGCAGCCCAGGAGTCTCAGCTGGTAGAGACTGCTGCTCCCAGACAGCTGGGATTTGTAAATATTTGTAGGAATATGAACAGTTCAGTGGCTGACAGGGCCGGGCCACAGCTCAGCCCTTCACTGCCCTCCAGCCCCAGCCTGGTTTGCGGGAGCCCAGGAAGATGAGGAGGATAGTCATGTGGGGCAGGAGTGCCTGCCAGGGGCCGCATCTGCCTGCTGCTCTGGGCCTCAGCATCCACCCCGGCTCATGTGCGGGGTGACTGCCAGGGCCACCCTGACCCCTACCTGTGTTCTGTGAGCTCCCGTGCCGTTTGCCACCAAGCCTGCGGGTTCCCGAACCCTTGTGTCTACAATGGCGTTCCCTCACGAGTTCAAATGCTCGCACGTGCGAGTTCACTGCAGCTCCGTGGGCACCCGACCCAACCATAGCTCCTTGGGTGTGTCTTGTCTGGGATGGAGTGTGTGCGCATGTGTGTACATGGCATGCGTTTGCATGTGTATCTGCACATGTACACGTGTCTGTGTGTAAGGCCTGCAGCATGATGTAAAGGAAGATGAGCAGTGTGACGCAGGGTGGGCCAGAGGCCAAGCCTGGTGCTGGCAGGGATGGGGTGGAGGGCAGGGCTGGGGACAGAGCCACAGCAAAGAGCTGTCACATTGCTGCTCCAGTGGCCTGTGAGACCAGTGCCACCGCCGGCAAGTGCCTCTCCCCATGGATCCTGTCACTGCCGCTTTGCTTTACTGCTTGGGCAGCCGGGAGTGGTAACGAGCAGGGACAGTGCCCAGGGCACCCAGCCTGGCTGCCAGCTCACCATCAGTGCCCATCTTGTTGCCCGCAGACCTCAAAGAGACCAGGGCCAGCTCGCTGCTGTACTTTTTGGGGTCACAGCTGGGAGGGCATTGAGGTGGGCGGCACTAGCCAGACCTTGCCAAGGAACTGGACCCCAAGAGGGGCTGGCAAGCACTCAGGACCTCCAGAAATGCATATGAGGCAAGGCTGGGGAGCTTCTCACTTTATCTACTTTATGCTGCGCAGGAACATGTGCCCACCCTGTGCCCTGGGAGCTGTGTTTAATAACCGTCCTTTCTGCTGCGGGTCTGTCTCAGGGCATTAGTTCTGGGGCATCAATCATCGGTTTGTGCTGCAGTATGGGAGCCACCATTTCTACAAAATCAGAAAGGCAAAAAAAAGAACAATAATAAAAGAAAAGCAGGGAGAGCTGGGACGCCCGCTACCTTCCTGGTTTCCAGTTGTCAGCGCAGCGCTCCGCAGATTGTGACGTCCTGATTGATGTGTGCCTTTGTGGGTTCATTCATGTCTGTCTTGGTCACCGTTACTCATCCGCATGCCAGCCTCTCTGCCCAGCAGGGTGCAGCAGCAGGGTTCCCATGAGTGGTGTGGGAGGTGGGCAAGGCGCTCCCTCGGGATCTAGGAGCAGGTTGTCGCTGTGCCCAGCAAGGGTAACCTGTGCTTGCCGATGACTGTGGAGAGTGACCCAGAGCCCTCTGTCCAGGGTCGGCCCTGCACTGCCCGCTCCCGCAGGTCCGTTGTCCCTCAGAGCCAGGCTGGGGTGGCAGTGGGAAGGGTGAGTGTGACTCTCACCTCGTCAGGGCGTTGTGGACAAATCATCTCATCTCCATGCTGCAGTCTCCTGCTCTTTAGAATGCAGTGAGCGACCAGACGTATCGGGATGGTGATGGCACCAGTGGTGATGCTGATGGTGTTGGTGTTGGTGATGTTGGCACTGGTGGTGGTGGAGTTGGTACTGGTGTGCTGGGGTTGGTGCTGGTGGTCTGGTGTTGTGGTAGTGTTGGCACTGGTGGTGGCACGGTAACTCTGGGAGTGACGGTGCTGCTGGTGGTAGTGATGAGAGTGTAGCTGTGGTTAAGATGATGGAAGTGGTAATGGTGGTGCTGGGAATGCATTTCAGAATGCTGTGTCCAAATTTCTGGAGCCGGAAGAGAGCCAGTTTTGGGTCATCCTGAGGCCCACTGTGTGCTGGGCTCTGTGGCCCTCCTTTTGTTCTCACATTAGTCTCCCGAGAGTGTAAGTGAACTGCTGGACGACGGGGAGATCTTGATGTCCTGCTCCCTTGACTTTTTTCTCTGTGCCATCACTGAACTGCCCTCTCTTCACAGGAGGGAAAATGGAGACCAAGGAGTTTAGCCATTTGCCTGAGGCTGCTTCCTAGTTAGCACAGCCTGGTCTTTTGTTTACATAGCTGGTCTCTGCAGCCTTCCTGCACCAAGGCTGTGTGCCAACGGGACGGAAAGACCACAGACACAGCACACTGTCCTTCAGAGCCCTGCCAGCTTGGACCCTCGTTCGCCCCTGGGACAGACTCCTCTGGACCCTCCCCTCTGTACTGTCAACACAATCTCCCCTCTGGACTTAGAGTGAGAGTGACAGATGGCACAGCTGCTGCCTGACCCATCGATGACACCTCCTTTCCTAGGTCGATGTGGAGCTCTCTGGGCTCAGGCACCAGACTGCAGCAGCTTTGCGTGGCCCTGAGAGAGGGCTCTGAATTTGTGAGTGTAGGGACCTGCGATCTTGTTCCCTTGGACCTTTCCTGGTCTTTGACTTTGGTTTCCTCTTCCAAATAAAAATAGGATACCCTGGCAGGGGATTTAGCTCAGTGGTTCTGGTGTCTGCCTGGCAAGTCCTAAATTCAATCCTGGTGATCACATACAATGCTGGGCATGGTGACTCACGCCTGTGATCTCAGCAATTGGGAGGCGGAGGCAGGAGGATTGCTGTGAGTTTAAGGCTGGCCTGGGGTACATAGAGTTCAGGACCAGCCTGAACTACAAAGTGAGACCCTGTCTCAAAAAAAAAAAAAAAATAGGGTACTGATGGCCAAGGATTTAGCTCAGAGGTTCTGGCGCCTGCCTCACAGCACAGGTCATGAGTTAGATCCCTGGTACAAACAACACAAAACAAAAACATAGGGTACGTCCACCTTACTGCTGCAGCTGTTAGTGAAAGGGAAACAAAGACTGGCATGTGGCTGGGCTCACGTTGTCCCCAGGCTGTCTGCCCAGGAACCCTGCTGGGACTTGGCCCACCAGGCCCATCCTTGCGATCCTCTGCACCACCCATTCCACCTCAAGGCCACACCACTAGCTCCGCACCTGTGGCGTGGTAATGGTCGTGGTGAATGTGGTCGTGGTGGTTTTGGTGATGGTGATGTTGGCAGTGGTGATGGTAGTCATGGTGATAATGTCCTGGTGACAATGGTAGTAATGATGACAGCGATGGTGATGGGGCTCATGGGACAGTAACCATGGTAGTGATGGGGATGTGGTCTTGGCTGTGATGACAGTGGTGACGCTAGCAGCAGACCAGAGTAGACCAGGCCCTCCTGAGGGGAGGAAGGTTTCTGGTCACTTGCTTTAGTAGCAGCCAGGGGTACTGAGGAGCACTCGTAGAATAGGTGACTTGCTAAACACTTTTCTGTGCAATAATTCCGTTAATAGTCTCAGCAGCCCGAGGAGTAGGCTCTCACCTTTCAGTCATGTCAGACACTGAGCAGAGAGGTAAGAACCTAGCTGAGGTCACACGACTTCAAACAGCAGAGGCTCTGCTCAGCCCCAGCCAGGGCCTGAAAAGTGCAGCGCAGCCCCTCCTCCGCGAGCCATTTCGAGGGGAGACCCCAGGAGCCCCACTGTCCTGGGGTTTCTTCTGGTCTTCCTGCCTCCCAGCTCAGACAGCAGGGTGGGCAGGGCTGGGGACCCTAGTGGGTGGGGGCTGCCTCATCTCGTGGGGCGCTCACCTCCAGCTCTGTCCCATGTCTCCTGCCTGCCAGGCTCTCATTATAACCCTAAGAGAAACTGACAGACTCAATATCTTACTTTGCAGATGTAGTTTATTCCTTCAATAAAGCTGCTGCGCAGGGGAATGTTTAAGCCCCGCCGTCCCCCGAGAGCCTCATTTGAATTTCTAAAGTCTTTAGCTATCTTCTCCAATGGGGCCTCGGGTAATGGAACCGCTGCAGAGCTGAGAGGATTCATTTCCTGTCTGGTCCCCAGCAGCGGACAGGTCAGAGAACTGCTGCTTCCCTGGATCCTGGGGACAGGACGCGACCGGGACAAGGGACACGGGCCCTTGAGCACTGAGGTGGCTCAGCCCTTCCAGCTCACATCCCCGTGAGACAGTTCAGCCCAGGGCTTCCACGCTGGGGGCACTGTCCTGAGTGTCTCAGGCCAGGCACACCCCTCCCTGGGGACCCTCCCCCACCCTGCCCCCAGGAGTGCCTCCTTAGGGAGCCAGTGTGCCTCTGGGACTCATTAGGCCCACTGTGCAGAGAGCGTTTAATCAGTGCTCAGTGCATCGATTGGAAAATCAATTTCTTTGTCTCTCCACACATGCGCGCTGGGCACGGAGGGGTGGGGAGCACTGACCTCCTTCTGCTGCTACGTAAAGTGCTGTGCATTTAATCAGGGAACAGAAATCAATTAGCCACTTACAAGGTTGGCTTTAGTTACAGCTCACGCGATGGTGGCGCGCCTCTTGCTGGCCCCCTTCTTGTGCCCACCTGTCTGTGGACCTCCCTGCTGCTCCTGGACCCTCGCAAAGCTCACACCTGGTCTCTGACTCTGGGTTCTGAGCTATCCAGGAGGTCTCCGAACTTGACACACTTTGCTCCCACCGTACTCCTAGTGTGATGCCTCCTACGTCACTGGCACGTTCTGGAAACGCAGCGGCACTGCCTTGACTCCACTGAGAAGCTGGAGCCTGTGGGGCTCTGTCCACCCAGGGGCCAGGGCAACTGTGGGCCAGGCCCCTGCTCGCTTCCCCTGGGACAAGACAGGCGGCCAGGGCTTCTTGGCCACCCTTGCCCCTCTGCCAGGCTGCCCGTTCAACACAGCCCCAGCAGTGTCTCCTGAACACCTGGTGGTGGTGCTCACATCCTGTTGCCCACCACACGCAGCCCTCAGTGTTGTGCCCACAGCTCTGTGCCACACACACAGCACACACTGTCTCCGCTCTCCACACACACCCGGGGCCCCAGCCCAGCGTGCCCGAAGCGGCACTCGGCTTGCACACACACACTCGCACACCGCACCATAATAATATTAGACATGCCATTTCTTTTGCGTGACAGTTCCAGTGGAGACGCGCAGAGCTGTCACTCGGATGAAAAATAATGCATAATCCTCGTCTTCCTTCCTCCCTTCCCTCTCTTTCTTCCCTGTTTAATGAGCTCCTAAAAATATTCCTGGCCGTCTCGCCGAGGATGTGGGCTATGTGTGAGTCAGGCCCCCGTCCCCTGCCCGTCCTCCTGCCTCGCTCAGCCTGGTGGCCTGGGGATGGGGGGCAGGGGTTTCCATGGTCAGGCGGCATCTGAGGCCTTGGCCTCGCTGGCTGCCCTGGGTGCCACCTGAGCTGGGCACTTGGGGACCAGAGAGGAGCCCCGGTGGGAACAGAAGAAAGCAGCCGTCACCCTGCTGCTGCCTTCCACTCAGCCCCGGCCCCTTCACACCTCCACTGTCCTCCTTCATTCGCCAGGACTCAGAGGAGGGCAGGGCACCCAGCGGGCAGAGTCCCAGCATCTCCCTCACCCAGCTGTCCTCATGGGGACACTGCCCTGGTCACGGCCTCGTCTGTCCTTTGTGCCCAGGTCAGCATTATGCCTCCCTGAAGCCCTTGACTCACGTGGGAGGGAGTGATTGTGTACCTAGTGGCACATCTAGTGGCCAGTGGATCTGTGTGCCACGCCCAGTGGCACCTTTCTGTGGGACTGTCCCCCTGTGAGTGGTCCCTTATCTATGTGGGTCACTTGCCAGGTCCAACCCTGGGTGCTGACACCCAGATCTGGCTGTTTGGCTGACTAAGTTCTCCTCTCACTGGCGTGGCCAGAAGGGCATGACGAGTAGAAGGTGGAGGGGGCGGGGAGGGGAGGAGGGAGCAAGGGTGTGATGGGAGAGAGGAGATGGAACTGCTCAGGGCTGCCAGTCACGGACTCAGTACTCCTCGGGGTCAGTGCCCTCGCTTTGTCTGGACCTGGGTTCCTCCGCCTGTGGAATGGGAGAGCTGGGCCACCCTGCCCTCTCCAAGCCTGTCTGCAGCCCTCAATCCCCTAGCAGGCACACGGGCCGGGCATGCCTTGGCCAGGACAGGGGCTCCTGCCTGCTTTCTGGGCCCTTCCTCTGCCCCTCCCCCACCCGCCGCCTCTCTTCACCCCATGCCTGTGTTTCTGCGCTTCTCCGTCTCCTTTCCAGCTTTGCCGTGGCAGGAGCCCCGCCCCGCGCCTCCCTGCGCCTCCCACAGCTCCAGTCCCGAAAGGTTAAGCTAATAGCAGCTCCTGCTCATCAGCTGCTCCTGTTTGCTCTCCATAATTGCAGGAGAGGGGCTGGGAGGGCAGGGGCCTCCGTGCCTGGGCAGCTGTGCAGCCCAGTCCACTGGAAGGGCCCTTGCTGAAATGGGGCATCGCCCGTGGCCCTGCAACCTAAAGAAGGGACATAGGGGTCAAGACGGGAAACACAGCGACAGTGCCCTGCAGTGGCGCTTATCAACTATGTGCTTTATCTCCTTTGCAACAACCCCAGCCCAGGCTCAGGGGCTGCGCCTGCCCGTCTGACAGGAAACGAGGCTTCAGGAGGTGGCACTGCTGCGGAGATCACAGTTGCCAAATAGGGACTTAAGAGGGGCTGCCAGGGGTCAGGACTGCAGGGATCCACCATACTCGGGCTCCTGGGGTGGAGTGGTGTGGGCTAGTGCCCACAGCCCCTCTCCCTGAGGTGCCTTCTGTCTCATGAAGATCTCCTGAGTCGCCAGGACAGAGGTGTGACAGGCTGTGTCCACTGTAGAATGAAGTCAGCCGTCTGGGGCTCCCTCCATCTCTTCTGCGCTTGGGCCTGTCTCAGGTCCAGTCCCAGTCGGTATAGCTGGCCTTGCCTTCCTCCTGAGACCGGCGCTGCATCCCCTTTCCACCTGGGCGCCCCCAGGCCAGGGCTTGCCCATTGCTGCCCATTCACCATCAGCCACTGTCAGTGGCCATCGGACTGGACCCCCAGGACAGAGAGAAGGCTCCCCCACAGGCTGCACCCTGAGGCAGGGCCCACCGCCCTGGCCTTGCTGTCCCCCAGCCCCAGCTCTGGCTGCTCCCAGCGGCCCTCTGCTCTGCACTGTCCTCCCTGCAGTCGCGGTGGTCCCCCGGCACTGTCTCACCTTCAAAGCTCCCACCAGCAGCTTGCTGGACCAGGTGCCAGCCATGGGTCTCTGGCCCCGAGTCTGCTCTGCTGCCGGGCGCTGCTACTCCCTTCTGGGCAGAACACTGGTCTCATCTGTATTCTGAGTGCTGGGCTGTGTCGTGTCCTCGGAGGAGCTATCTTCTCCCTCAACGCCATCTTTCAAACTTTGTCCAAGGAGCATCAATAATGGGAATCGATTCATCAATGGGCTTTCTGCCTCCCAGCCCGGCCCGTGGAGCTGTGCAGTGCCCCTGAAAGCTGCAGCTCCCCACACTCTGTCCCTACCCCGTGCTTGGAGTCTGGCATCCAGGACTCCCTGGCTCCACACATCCTTGCCTCCCCCAGCAGCTTTGCTTTGGTCCAGCAAGGAGTAGTGCCTAGGGGCTGTGGGGGCAGGGTAAGGAACCAGGGCTGAGCAGGTGCGGCTTGTACCTTAACTTGAGCCACGAGGTGGCCTGACACCTGGCCGGGGCTCCAGGTGGGACCTCCGGCCTGCCTTCCATTCCGAGTCCTGATCAACTCCTGACCCCTCAGCCTCCAATAAGAAGGGCTGTGCGCACCTGCTACCAAGTGCCCACCTAACCTCCCACACCACCTGATGTCCCGTGGCCCAGCACCAGGACACCAGCACACCACAGTGTCTGTGCCACCCACCCAAAGTGATTGCTGCCCATTCACCATCAGCCACTGTCAGTGACCATGGTGGTCACTTTCCCATTGCTGGACCCAACACCCGACAGTCATAACCAAAGGGAAGGGAGGTTAATTGCGGCTCTGTTTTAGGGGTCCCCATCCATGCTCCACTTAAACATGGGTGTGACGTGGTACGAGGGCCTGGCGGAGGGCAAGCTGCTCACCAAGTCGGGGACAAGAAGTGAGGAGCTGGGAAGGGAGATGAACCCTTCCAGCCATGGCGCCGTAACCACCTCAGCCAGCCAGGTCCCACCTCATAATAGGAAGTGGGCACAGCCCCGTGACCCAGTCACCATCCTGGAGCCCTGCTTGCGAGCACACAAGACCTTCAGGCTCCATTCTCAAGCTAAACCACTGTGCCCTCCATGGGCTGCTGGTCCCAGCTGACTCCCTGGCTCTGAACAGGGACACTCCGGACTCCTAGGGCCTGTCCAGCTGGCTGTGGAGAGCTGTGGGGCCGCTGTCCTGTCCCTGTCCTGTCTGTCTGGCCTCACAGCCCTACCATGGTTGGGGCAGGGATGCTCTCACTGCCCTGGGCTGTCCTTGAGAAGGTCAGCTGCTGCCCACAACACATCCACACCCTGCTCCCTGAGTTGGTTGCTAAGAGTAACGTCCCCCCGTGCGATCACTCTGTGCCGCGATGACTCTGGAGATCACCATCCCTGACGTGCATGGATGTGGATGGAAGAGCCTCGCTAATGCCCTCCGTGGGAGCCGGGCTGCAGTGCAGGGTCCGGGGTGAAGAAGTGGGGCACGGGGCGGCTGGAGAAGTCTGCTGGGCCAAAGAAGAAGCTGGGACCTGGGGCAGGGAGAGATAAGAAATGGCAAGGGGCATGGTGGCGAATGCCTGCCATCACACCACTCTGGGAGGCTGAGGCAGGAAGATCACAAGCTCAAGTCCAACCGGGGCAACTTAGTGACTTAATGAGATTGTCTCAAAATAAAAATTTTGGCAGGGCTGAGGGAACATAAAAGGCATGGGTAGAAAGGAGGATGAGAGGTGGGCAGGGCCTGGCTGTCTGTGTGACCCCTGTACGCTGCCCAGCTTGGCTCCGGGTTCATGGGCTCAGCACACAACAGCTCTGGTCCCTGCCATCAAGGCCTCGGGCTCAGGGCCATTAATTAGATGAGGGAGCAGCTGTTCTGGGCCTAGGGGCTGGCCACGGGAAATCACTGTGTCCTGGGCTGGGGGTCCTGGCCTCAGGTCTGAGTTTGTCGGTGCGTGGCCTCCTCGGGTCCTGTTTGGGATCTGCGTGCCAGCTATGATGCCTATCTGCTGCCAGCCCTGGACCTGGCCCAGATGATCCTGCAGGCAGAGAGGGCACTGGCTGCCAGGCGGCTCTGACTGCCTGCAGCCTGTCCTGCCCCAGGCTTTAGTTTCTTGCCATTCCAGCAAGGAGGAGAGGTTTCCTCCTCAGAGCGTGCTTCCTATGCCCTGAGGCCTGTCCCTGCCATTGTGACTTGTTCTGAGGGGCATGAGGCAGATCCCAGGGTCCATAGTGGCTCTGGATTCTGAGCCTTTTTCTGCGCTGTTGCCCAGTCCTGGTGAACTAGGGATGGTGCCACCTCCCCAGGGGCATGGCCAGACACACTTCCACCACAGCACGCAGGACAGGGCTTGGGAGTTCCGATACTGTCCAGGCTCTGCCCCAGCTGGGAAGCACAAGGGCCCTGAGGTTCTTTCCGGGTGTGGGAGTCTGCAAGACTGAGCCGATATTTGATTCTGCCATAGGCCTGGGCTGCACTGCTGTCATCCTAGCAGTAGGGAGACAGAGGCAGGAAGACTGCAAATTCAAACCCAGCCTGGCAATCTAGCAAATTGGTGAGACAAGGCTAAAAAATTAAAATTAAACAGGGTTGTGGATGAAGCTTAGTGAAAAGGCCCTGGATTTAATCCCCTACTACTCACACATACACTCATGTATGCACACATGCACACACAAACACGTCTCCTGATGGCCAAGCACTTCCTGCCAATGCAGATGGGACCCCAGTCCAGGAAACCACAGGAAGGCTACATTCCCAGCCCTGTGGTGTGGATGTCCACACACCCTGGAGAAGGTGGAGAGTGGTTGCCAGAGACCAGGAGAATTCAGGAACCAGCTGGGAGGGCATGGGGACCTGAGGACCCCTCAGTGCACACAGCCCCTGGGAGAGAGCTGGCAGGCAGTGCCCTTGTGGGGTGAGGTTGGGTTCTGATGCCAGCTCTGAGTGAGCTGGCTGGGTACACATGTTCCTGATGTTGGCAGGGTCCCTGGACATGGCCCCTTGGAGCAGCAGGTGTTAAGGTAGACCCTTTTCTTCTGCTTTCCTCATCTCCTCTGACCCCCACCGCTTCCCAGGATCCCATATTGGAGGAGGAGGAGGAGGTGACTTGCCTGCAGCACGCAAGGTTAGCCCCGTGGGGCTCTAGCCTCTCTGCCTTTCCACCTGTCCAGGTCCCTGGCTGCCCCACAGGGTGGAAATCATTGCACAATTTGCTGCTGTTCTCAGCTTTCCTCCCTTGCAGTCCTAACTCCACTATGGCCCTGCTCTCCCTGCTTGGGCAGATGGCAAGGTCCCTGGGCACGAGCCCCAGGGCTGGGGTCACGTGGGATCACAGGTCCGTGGGTCCTCTGCTTGAGAAACTCAAGAATCCACAAGAAGTTATTACAAAGCCCAAATCCAGGAACCTGTGGGGGATGTGCGTTTGTTTTCTTGAGACAGGATCTTATGTAGTTCAGGCTGGTCTTGAACTCGCTGTGTAGCCCAGGCTGGCCTTGAAATAGTCCTCCTGCTTCAGCCTCCCTTGTGTGGCTCCTCTTCACATTTAAAAGCCCTCCAGGAAATCCTAGTGATGCCGCTGTGATGAGTGCGAGAAGCAGCAGCCAGATTGCTATGTGAGCTCATCCCTCTCATCTGTGAGCTGAGGGCAGCAATAGCTCAGCCTCCCTGACCTCGTCCTGGAGCAGTGATAGGAGAGGCAGGCTCCAGGCTTACCTTGAACTGTGGTCCTTACCTGGGTGCGGTACTGCATGCCTATCATGCCAGCACTCTGGGAGGCTGAAGCAGGAGGATCAAAAGATTGAGCCTACCGTGAACAACTTAGTTTCTATGCAAGACCCTACAAAAAATTAGAGGGCCAGGAATGTAACTCACTGATGTAGTGAAGACCAGGGATTTAGCTCAGTGGTTCCAATACCTTCCTCACTGATGTAGCATCTGTCTGGCAAGAGCAATTCCCTGAGTGCAAGTCCCAGTACTCTCAAAAAACATTAAAAATATTTTTAAATGGGGTGGGGGATTGCCAGGTGGGGGGGAAAGGGGAAAAAATGAGAATCAAGTCATGTCATATTCTGGTACAAACTCTCAATGTTGAATGCGATGATGATGTGTATTCATAATGTACCAATAAAGATTAAATTTAAAAATTTATTTTAAAAAATAAAAAATTAGAAGCAATGACAGATTTAGGAATGTAGCTCAGGGTAAAGGTCTTAGGTTCAAACCCCAGTACTGAAAAAACTCAAATATTTCCATGAGCAACAAAGATGGGTCACAAAAGCCAGGGCCGGGCTTCTCCTGGAGGTCTCGGGTTACTTGGTGCCATGGTGAGCCCAGTACCAGCCTCAGATCAGAGCACCTGGCCCCTGTGACCATCTGTCAGGTGAGAGCAGGGCTGGGCATTGAGGCCGAGGACAGATGGACACTGCCTCCCACTGGGCGGGCAGCCGGTTCTGAAGAACCACAGAAAGTGCCTCAGAACTGCTGACACTGCTCCACAGGTGCAGGTCACAGCTGTAGCTTCGCCTCAGCTTCCCTTTTCAACTTTATTGAAAGATAATTTTCATACAATAAAATGCATACATTGTAAATGTTCAGTGTGAAGAGTTTTGACAAATTCATTACACGCACATGCAGCCACATGTACAATCAAGGCACAGAACTCTCCTGTGGTTCCCAAAAGCTCTCTGGTGCCTGGGCTGATTTCCAAGGACCCACTGATCTGCTCCTTGTCAGCACAGGTCAGATTTGTCTTTCGTGGAGTTTCACAAAGTGGGATTGTGTTGTATGTGCTCTAGGCATCTGGCACCTTCACTGATGTGATGTTTCTGAGGTTCCTCTGTGTACAGCAGTTGCTAGCTGCCTCGATTTACCACTGGGCAGGACTCCGTGGTATCTGGCAGTTCAGCCACCTGTGGGTGGACATCTGTGTGGCGTCTCGGTTTCACCTGTTGGGAATAAAGCTGCTGTGGACAGGGGTATTCAGGCCTTCATGCTTCTCAGGGAGACACCTAGGAGTTGATTCTAGGGAGTGACGGGCTGTTTTCTACATGGCGGTACCATGGACATGTTCGCTGTGTTGCCAGTGTGGTATGCCACCCTTCGGGGACCATGCTTGTCTCTTCATGGGCACGTGAAGGTGCTGGTTGTTCGTCTTTGGACTCTCTACTGGGGTTGTCTCTTGAGCAGGAAGGGTCCACTGGGGCTAGCCCTGTCACTCACGGATTTTGTTCTGGCGTGGCTTGCCTTGGGGCTTCTTAGCTATTTCTGTCTTGATTCTACCAGTTTCACATCATGCCTTCTTCAGTAAAGTCTTCCTGGCCTTTGTCTACTGGACAATAAAGTGAGGACTAGAATCCCCGCCCCGTGGATGTGCAGAGAACTTGACCCGGCTCGTGTTTGCAGTGCTGGATGGGGAACTCCTCCATGCATGGGGGCCAGGCCTGTGACGTCCGCAGTGGTTACCAGTTCTCACCCTGAAGCTGGCTCCATGGGACACGGAGCCCACACACACTGCTCAGCAGCTGGGAGCCTCTGTAGCACAATGCCTTGGGGGCTGCCAGCCTCCTCCTCCCCACCCCCTGGCCCACAGCTGCCCACACCTGCAGCCCCTCAATCAGGACAGCCACGGGCACGCGCACCACTCTGCTCTGTTGGAGACTTGCACCTGCTCCGATTCCCGGAAGCGACGATTGTGTGGCCGCTCTCCAGCCCCACCGTGGTCAGCAGTGCTCGCCCCACCAGCCAAACCATGGATAATTCAGAGGCTCCGCCCAAAATAGTGCCATGCGGCCCGACCTCTAGGACAGGGCTAGGGGAAAGCAGGCGGCCCGTAGAGACCTGAGTTCCACCTGTGCACCTGGTGCTGGCAGCTGCCGGTGTCCTCCTTCCATCCCATCCGGCAGCTGAGGATGTGGTCCTGCACGTCAGTGGGACTCTGACGGCTCCCAGGCCAGGCTGGGGGACACTGCTGCACCTTTCCTGTGCTCAGCCTGGGTCCCTGTCCTCAGCTTGCCCACCTTGATGAGTCCACATTCATTTCCTGAGCACTCTCGGGGCAGAGCCGGGTCCAAGGACGCTGCAGGCACCCGGCTGTGCCCAGGGAGGCTGAGCCCTCCAGAGCCGGACGGCAGCAGAAGACAGGGATGAGCTGCAGTGACAGGTAACAGGGTGAGAGGGGAGGACACGGCTTCCAACCAGGCCTGGCTGACCTTGAGCTTTGGGGCGGAGGGCAGGTCCCAGAGAAGGTGAGGCTGTGGGGTCCAGTGGAGGGCTGAGGCATGCAGCTCTGGCTTCAGAGCGAACTGTGGCTCTGAGGGTCGCAGCCCAGCCTGCTGGCTGCGCCTCCCAAGGATGAGGACAGGAACTATGCCTTACAATTCCAGTCTCCTCAAGGGGCTGTGACTGAGTTGTGCCTGACTTCCCAGCCATCCCATGGCCTAGAGACCCAGCTCTGCCTTGCCGGCTAAAGGCGGTTGGTTGCAGTGCCCCCTTCATGGCTTTGTCTTGGGAGGAAGCAAGAAGCGGGCTTAGTGCTGCCCCTGCCGTCACATCTCTAGGGCCCTTGCTGGCCACAAGACGGTATTCCTGCCCGGGGGTAGAGATGGCACTGCTGTGGAGAAAGCTGGAAGGCTTCCCAGCAGGTGCGACCTGTGAACCGCTCAGCAGACCCAGGCTTCAGCCTGGACACTCTGGGCAAAGTGGGCTGTCGGGCTAGGTGGCAAGGCCAAGTTACCTGGGCATTGTGTGCTCTGTGAGAATCTGGCACCCCCTTCTCTGCCCTGCTCCGGGCTCCTGCTCCACCCCAGTGCTTTTCCATCTCTGCTGTCCTCGCTGTCTCTTCCTCTTTTGCTCCCCCCTTTCTTGGTCTGCTATCTCCCCCATCTCCCCAGGGTGCTGTCTAGCCCTCCACCCTTCCTGATACCAGACTTGGCTACGGACGCCATCCCAGGCTCAGCCCGACTGCTGGTGTGGGGGGTGTTGAATCTGCTTCCAGCCTCTCCAGTGCTGCTAATATTAGCCCAGGACGGCAGCTCATTGATGGATTAGGAGAAATTAAGAATTCAAATTCTGTAATTTGAATTGGAGGACCACTGCCTGCTGACAGCTAATGCTTCCCCAGAAATTAATGAGTGAAGGAGGGACAGTGGGGCTGGCTTCTCCTCTGACAATGCAATCCTCCCCAGGGCCCATGCCTTTGAGCCCTATGTCTAGTGCCCAGGGTCCTGTGTGTCCCAGGAGTTCCTGGTATTGGCCTCCTCTCCCCTCAGGTGCCCTCAGCACCCTTGCTAGCCCCCTCATGCTAGCTTCTGGGGAGTCATACTCTTCCAACCCATGAGCCCTAGGCCTGCTGACAGTGCCCAAGTTCCCATCCACCAAGTCTTGACGTTCGGACTGTGCTGCCTGGATGGGGTGTCCTGCCCCTACATCACCTTGTTGGCCTCTGCAAGGTGGCCCAGGTAGTTGCTCAGGCCTGGTGTGAGTGTGACCACCACCCCATGCCTCACTGCCCACCCCACTGTCCCTTTCCAGGTCCCAAAGGACCTGCGACCTTGCTGGCAGGCGCTCCCTCCAGAGTAGCACCTTGATGGTCATCTTTGAAGTGTTACTGCGCTTTTCTGGAGAGAGGAAGATGTCCAGAAGCCTGGGAAGAAGGCCTCTACAGGCTTCCTCAGACCCTTCTCCCCTGAGTCCAGCCCACATGTTCTGCCTGGCACCAGGTAGGAGTGGCATCCCAGCTGCAGCACATGGGCTCTGTCTCACGGCACCAGCCACAGCCTCATGCAGACCATGGCTCAAACGGGCATTGTGGAGGCTTCAGGGTCTCTGGAACTAGCTCGATTTCTGACAGATGGGAGCCAAGGTCCAGAAAGCTCACACAAGATCGAACTTCAATTACCATCCAGCAGGGAGATGGCGGGCAGGCGGTCCTGGAGCAGACAGTCTAAAGGCCTCTCCGAAGCACTGCAGGGTCTGGGAGCTCATACTTTCTTCCTGGTTCTGCTTCCTCAGGCTGTGTCTGAGCAGATTCACTACAGAGGCACTGGGGCTGGGGGAGAGGGAGCGAACCCTGTGCTCTCCAGCCCCCAGATCACCTTCTGGGACACCCGTACCCCAAGGTCCTCGCCCTGGTGTCTCCTCCCGCTGAGCCCTCCAGCCCCGGTTGGCTCCTGCCTGGCATTCCCACAGTCCCCGCCCTCACGGCCCCTCTATGCACAAATCGCCTTTTCCCAGATCCAATTAAAATGGCGTTAGGAGCATGGCTGAAATAATCACACAACCATTTTCTCTAGCAAAGCTAAACGCTGGAGCCCGATCTGAAAACTAAGCTGGTGACTGAGTCTGAGGGGCAGTGACAGCAGCACGGGCATGGGAGGTCAGGGGCAGCGAGAGCGCAGGCCCCCCTGTGACACCCCTCCCCCTGCCTGCTGCGTGGCTGTGTCTCTCCCAGCCCCTCCTCCCACCGTCCAACACCACTATGTACCCCTAGTCACAGAGAGACCCCCTGGGGCTACACGACGGGCAGAACATGGGAGGCCCCCGGCCCAGGGCCCGGCCAGATACCGGTCTCTCGAGGACACCATCCACTCAGGGCTCTGATTCCCCGGCTGGCGCCCTGTCTGCTCCATGTTCCTGCCTCCTCAATGGAGTCACAGACCCCGGAACCGCACCATCCCCTGCCCACTCCCTGCCGCCCCCAAGCCCCCAGCTGGCCCACCCTCTCCGGTCAGGTAGGTGAGATTACCGCCGTCCCTCATCCCTCTCGGTGTCCCTCCTCCCGGCGCGGGCTGGGCCCAGCGGGTCTGCCGTGCTCGCTCATCTCCCCCTCACTGTCTCTGCCCCAGCCTCAAGCCAGGCAGGTGCTGGGCTGAGCAGGGGCGGCAGCTGCCTGCAGGTCACACACAACACAGGCCGCTGCAGCTGGGTATCTGGGCTTCTTGCCTCAACACTGCAGAGAGCTGTGTCCCTCAAGACACATACATGCCCCAGACTGGTGGCACACACCTGTTAGCCCAGATACTTGGGAGGCTGGGGCAGGACTGCCAGTTTAACACTGGCCTGGCTAACTTAGTGAGACCCTATCTGAAAATAAACAACAAAGACAGGGCATGTGGCTCAGTGGTTTGATCTTCAGGACTGACAAAGACTACATATGTGCAAAAGCTGGGCAGCAAGAAGGAGCCAGGTGTGGCCCTGGACAGCTGGAGGTCTTGGCTTCTCAGAACCAACACCAGGCTGGTTGTGTTCCAAGACTCTGGGCAGAACAGGCAAAGACGCAGTCCTGTACTTGCCTGCTTGCTACTATGAATGAGGGACCATCAGGACCAGGTATTTTGTCAGAGCAGTGTCTGCACCCATGGTGGGGGGGGTCACAGGGTGGAGTGACTGCGTGGCAGGACCATGGCAGGTCCCGAGCCCAGGTGGTGGGGGCACTCCCCAACTGGAGGCTCTAAAGAGACCTGTCCCCGGGCCAGCTCCATGCTCCCCATCAGCTGTGCCTCCCACTGCTGGCTTCCTGACCCAGAACTCTCTACACCCAGGCCTGCGGGCCCGCTGCCCTTCCTGGCACGGTGGCCGCCCGGTCAGCAGCTGCAGGGTGAGTCACGGCTCTCATTAGAGCTTAATTAATCAATTGAGTTAATCAGACAGCTAGGATGTGCTGTGATTGCAGATGGGGTGTGAGGGGACAGCCCAGCTGAGGCTGGGGTGGTGAGGGCGAGGGTGTGGCTGTGCCCTCAGTGAGGTGTTGGAGGGCTCTGAAAGGTACCCTGGGCAGGGTGCCAGGGACACAGCCCCACATGCCACCCCCACAGAGTTTGTCCTATCTTCTGTTTCTGAAGCTGTCTGAAATCTTATTTGAATGGAATAGAAAAGAGAAAAAGGCAGACAGGAAAAAAAAAAAAAAGGTAGGTCCTCTGTCCTGTGACTTGAGGACTTCTGGAACCAGACAGGGCTGGCTGTGCAGCAAGGCCGCTGGCTTGGACATCTGGACAGGGCCACGCAGAGTGGGTAGGAGGGATGCACACCCACCTTTGCCGTCTCCTTCACATGACCAACCTGGTGTCACCTGGGGATGAGCAATGTGGGCTGGAGACGCTGCCCTGGGGTCTGCCCTCCCTGCCAGGTGACCAGAGTGAGACAGGGTGCAGGCAGGTGTGGGGTTCCCAGGAGGGCTTTGGGACGACCTGACGTAGACTCTGAAGATTGGGAAGGGTTTCTCAAGAGAGGTGAGGGAGGAAGGAGGATGACCATTGCCCGGGACTCCTTGCTGGGGAGAGAGCACGGTCATGGGGCCGGGGGGCCTGAGACTGGCCCCGAATGCTGGGAGCCCCAAGGACAGAGCTGGCTGGAGGAGACGGCCGGCCGAGAGGGCTCTCCATGCACGTGGGTGTGGGCCTGCTGTGTGCGGCATGTGACGGGGAGCGTGCACCTGGGGTCTCAGATCCTTGTGGTCCTCATCAAAGCTTAGACCCTGAACTAGCAAAACATGCATAGTTTCCAGGGTCTGCTTTGGGTCATGGTGACAACCAGGGCTCCAAGACCACCGAGGCCCCTAAAGTACAGAAGGATGCAAGCCTGACTTGGGCAAGGCTGCAGAGGCAAGAGGACCCCAGAGGCCACTGCTCGGCCACGGGAGCACTCAGCTTCTGGCTCTCTTCTGTGCTCGGCAAAAGCAGCAAACGTCCAGCTGCCTGAAGCTGCCCCTGCCACTGTGCGCCTTTTCTGTTGCCCAAAAGCCCAGAAGTGGCCCGTCAGCTCCTCCCCAGCCCCTGGTCCAGCCTGTCTGGTACCTGCTCACACAGTAGGCTCACACATGGCCCTCAGATGCTTTAGCCAGGGCCCCAGAGCCAGCTGGGTGGAGTCCAGGGTTTCTGCTCGTCCTGTGAGGGCCCTCCATACTCACCCTGCCCACAGCCCCAGCAGCTTCAGGAGCCTCCAGCGGCAGAGGTCTCCTGCCCAGCGCCCTTCCACACCTTGGGGGTGACCGCCTTAGATGATGATTTCTTTAATTTCATCCCTGGAACGTGATAAAAATACCCAGCATTGATCTTTTTCTTTCCCTTCTGCCAGGATAATGTTTACCCAGGTGTCAATCAGGAGGAGAATTTGGCTTCCTAATTTCTCTCCTCCTCCCTGGGGGCCGCACATCCCCCGCCTTGCATGGACACAGGCTGGATCCAAGGTTACTAATAACCCCAGCACACACAGCCACCAAGAGCACATATATTAAAGTCACATATTGATTTATATTTTCGGGTCCCTCTGCCTTTCTGCCAAGCCTCAGCCTTTCTCCCTGCCAAGAAGAAAAAAGAATTACATAGCTATATTTATCACCAATATGTTTAGTGTGAAGAGCATTGTATTTTAAGATAATCCCTGCCCTTCCTGCCCTCTGCAGGGTATTTTAAAAAATACCGTAGCATCACCTACCTGTAAGTATTTATCTGTTTGCTGTTTGTCTGTTATTCTTTTCCCAGAGGAGTCAGCAAGAGATTTGAGGTGGACTGTCAGGACTTCCAAGCTTGATGACTAGAGGCTGCCAACCCTAGAAGGCTCTGCATGCAGGTGGGGTGAAGTCAGGAGCAGGGAGAGAGGCAGAGTGAGGGTGCAGCAACCTCTGGAAGTCACCTTCCGAGTAACAAGTCATGAGCAGTGGTTGTGGCCAGTGGGCCCACTTCACAGCCGGGAAAACTGAGGCAGGAGAGGGGACTGCTGTAGTCCTATCAGCCTCAGGGCCCAGGTTTGATGCTTTGTGGGGTCCTAGCCAGGCAGGGGTAGCCCAGACCCTAGCCCTGTTGGAACCTCAGAACTCGTACCCCCTCCTACCCCTCCACCTGAGCCCTGGCACTCTTAAAGTGCCAAGCAACTAGATGGCAGTAAGATGGAAGGAGGGGATCCCTGTCCCTCCTAATGCCAGGGGCCCTCTCCCATGTCACCCCTTCTCCCTCTCTGGAGACAGGGTGCCCCTTTCCTCCTTCCTGGCCTCAGCCGTGGGGTCCCAGCTGCCTCCCTTGGGGTGGGCCAGAGCTCTCCCTGGAGGGCCTGGCCTGCTAGTGTCCAGGCCAGTGTCTGGGCCATCGCTTGACCACTGCCTCACTGCCAGGCCCTCACCCCAGCAAGAACTCGCACGAATGAAGTCACCATGGATCACGCCAGGGGTCCTTCCCTGCCATCAGCCCACAAGGTGACCACTGTCCCCACACACAAACAGGAGTCCCGGCTCAGGGAGCGGGGAGGACTCCCCAAGGTCGCCCGGCAGTGAGCTCCTGGGGCAGGGCCAGATCCTCATGGCCACGTCCTTTCTCAGGGATCCTCTTCCATCCAAAACTGCCCCTGCCAATCATATTAATGTGCATGGCAGGGACTGGGTGCCAGCATTGAGATTCTATGGCTGACCCAGTCTGGGTAATTGATCTGCAGGTGCCAATTTCCAGCAACTAAATATTTGGCTTCTGCTTCTGCTGCTCGGCGCTCTGCTCAAACAAACTTCAATTAAAAGCGAGCAGTGAGGAGGGAGGAGGCCGGTCAATGCCCAAGCCGCGAGGCTTGCTGTGCACCGCATGTCACTGAGAGCGGGTGCCCAGCCTGTGGGAGGGACCATGGTGGCACTGGCTGTGGGCAACACGGACAGTGCCCACGGGTGCAAGTGAAGGACATGGCAGGGCCATCCCACCCCTCAACCCTGGCAGAGAAACCTGACTCTCAGCCTCCTAGTTCCCAGGTGCTGAGCAGAGGTGTGGCTCCTCTACCTGCAACTACCTGTCCACTCTTAGGTGTTCAAAGGCCTGGATGCACCCTGACAAGCCCTGCTGAGCATCCACAAGGGAGGAAGGGCCCTGGGTCCTGGGCTCCTCCCAGGGTTCCCATTATCACTCATTTCCCCGGCAGAGGGAGTCTGTGGGGGGCTCCTGTCCTGCAAGGACCCCAGTACAGAGCAGGAGGGAGAGCTGCTTACTGGAAGGCAGTTCTGGGACAGCTGTGGCAGTGCGGGCACAGGAAGGGGGCACCCCAATGGGCGAGTGCGAGGGACTCAGAGCCCTTCTGCTAGGTGAAGCTTGCATTGGAGCCAGGACCCCACTTATGCCTGGTATATGCTCTCCACTGAGCTATGCTTTGACTCTTTTATTTTTTAAGATGGTCTCACTAAACTGTCCAGGCTGGCCTCCAACCCCACATCCTTGTGATCAGCCGCACAAGCTGGGATGCCAGGCACCAAGTGAACATTGCTTGGAAGCCAGAGGAGGGACTTGAGGGCAGAGGGCCGGAAAGAGAGTGAGGAGGCCTGTGTCCCTTCCCACAACCCAGCCACCAGGATGTAGAGAGCTGGTGTCCCTCTCTTCCTGGCCCTCTGGCCTGAGGGCCTCTTGGCATGGTCCACGCGTGGGTATGGATCTTACAGACCCCTGGTCTTCAGGCCCGTGACTGCAGGCTGGGGTCGAGCCCCCAGCCTGTTTCTCGGGGTCTCACAGGCTTCTCCGCCCTACACACCCCCAGTCCCTCAGGCCCAGTGCATTCCTCTCTCCTGATCCCTCTCCTCTCTCTGGCTTCAGGCCTGAGTCTCTTGGCAAAGGGAATACTCTAGTGCCGAGGCCAGGGCTGGACGTCCCCAGAGCCCCTGACTCTCCACCAGCCCCCCTTCCTCCTGAGGGCCAGCACTGAGCCATGGAGCAGAATGATTTCCTGTAATTGGCCGGCACTATGCAGCCGACTTGTTCCATTGATGTGCTGGTTAGCTGGGAATTGCATTGGAATCTGAGTGGCGAGGAAGGGGGGAGGGTGGGGAAGGAGGTGGCAGTGGCCCAGTAGGTGCAGCTGGAGCCTGGGGGAGCAGAAGAGGGTCCGGTGCCTCTGGCTCCCTCCTTCCACCCTTGGTGCCCAGCAGCGCCAGCCATCACAGCGGTCATCTCTCCTGCCCAGTTCCCACTGCTGAGGCTTGAGGACGATTAAGGGGCCCAAGCATTTTCCTGCTCCTCCCATGTTCCCCTGAGGGAGGAGGTAAACAACTAGAGGTGCCAGTGGCTGCCAAACAGTCAAGGTGGGATCCCCAGGCACCACGGGAGGCGGGAAGAGCATCTGTGTGGGGCCACCTACCTGGGGCCCACCTGGGCACACCCAGGGACCTTGAGGATGGCACAGCCTGTGAACTGTAAGACTCTGAACTTCCTCAGGCTATTGCACCCGGGCACGCGTGGTTCTGGGGGCTAAGATAAGGTGCCCAGGCCAGGGAAGAGTCATAAACCTGGACAGGGTGTTAGGGAGACAGGCTGAGATCTGCCCTGACCAGCAGGCCTCACTTGGCCCAGGCGTTTGCTGCCACCTGCTGGCTGAGGAACAGCAGGCCACAGGGGCCATGCTGGGACATTCAGCCACAAATTCATGGATTCTTTGGGACTTTGGAGACCATGGGTTTTTCCATCCTCTATATAGGAAGTCTCACAGAGTCTACTCACGAGCAGAAACCCAAGGCCACAGAGATCACAGCACCCAGGAGACAGCGCTGGGCTGCCCACCCCAGAGCCCTGCTGCCCCTAAAAAGTCTGGGTGCCATGCTGTGATCCAAATCAAGCCCCTAACTCTCAGCTGGCCTTCTGTCCCCGCAGCCATCAGGTAGTTAAACTTCTCCATCCGCAGGCCTTCGAGGAGCTCCTCTCTCTGTCCTGGAAACCACAGGAGTGACTCCCTCCCCTCCTGATCCTGCAGCTCCCCAAGGACCCAGGTCTGCCCCTTGGGCTTGCAGGGAGTTAAAGAATTGTCTCCAAAGAGTATGCAGCACTGCGAGGGGCTTTAAATGTGGCTGCAGCTGCAGGCACATCCGTCATGTTCACTTCTGGTCTTAATAGGTGGCCAGGCGCAGAACCACACATCAGCAGGACTCGGGTGCCGCTGACGCTCACACAGGTCTGACTGGGCTGGAGGCCTGCAGTCCACACGGCCACCTCACAGGGGTTTACTATACCTCGCGGGTGCTCCTGGGCTGGGGCCTCAGTGGAGGAAGTGGGCAGGGGATCCCACACTGTCACCCACCAGGCCTGCAACCTCAGTTCTGGATCACATTTTATTGACCAACCCAAGAAGCCCGCTCTGCACAGGAGCAGCACTGGGGGTGACGCTCGGCTCCAAGAGGCCCATAGTCTGCAGAAGCCAAAGCTCCAAGGTGGCAACACCCAAGGATTATAGGAAACTGTGGGGCAGCTCTCACGGCACCTGGCCAGCCAGGCTTCAACAGCACTTGTGCTGGGCTAGCCACAGAGGTGGGGTGGAGTGGGCGGCAGGGAGTGTCCCAGACCAGGGCACCTGGAGAGAGGCACAGGGTGGGGAACAGCAGGGCCGGTGGGCCCCGGGAGCTTGGGCTGTAGCCAGTGCAAGGGGAGATCTGGGGTGGGGGTTCTGGGGGAACCCTGGGTGGACTAGGGCCTCCCAGTCTCCTGAGCATGGAAGCCCTCATCCAAAAGTATTTCCCCAGTTATACAATGGTTCTGGCTTCAATGCGGCAGGAGCCTGGGAGGCCTTAGACCCTAAGAGGCCACGGAGCCACAACCCACTTGCCCCAGTCTAACCAGGGAAGTCTACATCACAGGAGCCAAAGCGGGGCCTTTGGGGAGGGCCAGGGCCAGAGGGAGGAAGGGCTGGCCAGCCAGACCCAGGGTGCACAGGGGCGGTGCCTGGCTAGGGGGAAGGCAGCAGGCAGCGGGCGAGCAGGTAGAGGAGGCTGGCAATGCCGGCCAACCCCACAAGCACGCCAAGCCGCAGAGGCAGGTACTCCAGGGACTGCTCCAGCTGCATGTGCAGGAGGATGGCCTGGCGCCGTGTGTCACTCCACCCGCCCGAGTTGTCCAGTACATGGTTGGCCATCCGGACCTTGTCCTTCAGGGGCAGCTGGGCCTGGATGCGGGCCTCAGCATCCTCGAGGCTCAGGCCATTCCGCTCCATCAGCCGTGCCAGCTGTGTGTCTTGGTCACTAGGGATAGGCAAAGTGGCACTGTGGGCCTCAGCTGTCCTGCCGCTGGCAGATGCTGACACTAAAGACAGGGTTTCCCCTCCAGGGCTACCCTAAGACCTGGCAAGCGGGGAGTGCTCAGAGCTCTGGGGGCTATCTTGTTCACGTCAGTGAAGAAGGTGCTATCCTCTAGCCCTGGTGGGTCCCTACGTACAGGGCAGGATGCCTGGATCACTTGGAATCAGTACAACCAGGATCCCTGGATATACCCTTCATGCACAGCCTCATATTTCCTGCATGTCCCAAGGCTGGACGGCAACATTCACACCCCCATGGCACTACAGAACCCTCATGTGACTCCTGCACACTGAGATGACAACTTCTGTGCCAGATGCCCCCAAGGAGTGGAGACAGACAAGCCAGGGCCTTCAAGGGGTGGCCAGGACTCAGAACTTGGACCCACACTCCCAGGACAGGCTCGGGTACTATAGACTGAGCATAACACTGCAGGGTTCACAACCCCAAGGGAAGCTAGAGACTGCCTCTCCCACCACCAACACTGCCCCTGTCCCCCTCCTCAGGAAGGCCCTCTCCCTGGCTTTGTCATATAGGAGCCACTTGGCTTGGCAGCCATGACCAGCCCTTCCAGTGCAGGAGGGGATGGCTGCACAGTTGTCTCACCACCCTCGGAGTCTCTGAGCCTCCTGGCTATGAAACTGGAGGCTTTATTGCTCCAGATCAGGCCTTTTCTTCTATTAGTAGCTGGAAAGAAGCCAGGCCAGGTATGGTGAAGCTTCCCATATGACAAAGAATGTCCTGTTACCATCCTGGTCCTGCTGAGCACAGAATCCTGCATAAGCTTCATCAAGGACACACGCTCTGTAGCTGGGAATCCAGGTAACATGGGCTGGCTGGAGGCTGAGGCTGTGGTGACCCTGAAGGCCCTCCTTGGACTATTGAGTGAAGTCCTAGTGCCTATCATGCCTCTGGGAGTTCTGCCCACATACTTATTCTGCAACTGTCAAAACTTCCCGACAATATGAATTATCAGGGCTGGGGATGCAGCTCAGGGCCAAGTGCTTACTTGGCACATACAAAGCCCTGTGCATTGAGCCCAGTGCCATTAACACAGTCATTGGGTTTGGGTGTTGCCATTCTTTGGGAAATGCTCATGTTATCCAAATGTACCAGGCATGGCTTGCCAGTATCATGCAAATCCTCTGCTACCAGCAAAGGATCATCTCTCTGGCCTCTCGAGGGCCCAGCCTCCTGTGCTGATGATGGGCACACCTGGCACCCAGTGTGACTGGCACCCAGGACTCTGCTCTGCTTCTCTCCAATCTGAAACCCAAGGTCCTTGTTACTGACCCCGGCAGAAAGGTCCACCTATGCTGCAGGCATAGAAGGCCCAACATGGTGTCATTCATATGCAGGTAAGAGCTTGAGGTGCTGGTTTGAAAGGGCATGCCTGTATCCTCGGGCTGAGTTTGAAGTGACAGCCCGGGGGGGACTACAGGGAGGGGGGGTCACAGGTCCCCCAGATACCTCCAGTGCCAGGTGCCTACTGCTTGTTTCCCTGTGGGCACCAGCCAGAAAGTTGTACCCTGCAGCCTCATCTGATCATGGGGACTGTGATGCATGCTCTCTGCCAGTCAGTCTGAATCTCCATGCTCGTCAGATCTGCATTCCTATCTGCCTCCTGTCCTGGGGGTTCTGAGAACAAAGCTTCTTCCTTGTTGGTCTCTGACAGCCTCCTCCATGCAGTTCTCTGCTTATAGATATGGCCAGCGGGTGACCCTGACAAACCTCTCGGTGTCCCCTGTGGTGTCTCTTCTGTACCTCAGAAGCCTGACCCTGCCCTGGACACCTTATGAGTGTAGACTGGAGTTATTTGGAAAGCACCGCCCACAGCCAGCAGGGGGTGCTGGGGCACTAGAGCAGCCCCAGGTGTGTGTAGCTCTGGCAAGGAAGCTGTTTCCACAGGTTTAAAGTGTAGCTGTCTAGGCTCTGGTCTTGACCCCTGCAGAGAAGGAGCAAAAGACCTGGGGGTTCTGGGCAGGGCTGCTGCACTCACCAGTACACCACAACCGTGTGCTTCATGTACTTGAGCAGCTTCTTGGTCTCAAACAGCAGAGGGATATCCAGAATCACGTAGCGGCGCCCTGGGGAGAGACCGGGACTCAAGGTTAACTGCCAGCCCACATAAAACACTGCTCCTGTGCCAGCGCCACTGCCAGGTGAGGCTACAATGCCTCAGATCAGGGATAACCCTGAGGGGCTGCATAGCCCTGGCCTTGAGACCAGGGAGGATTTGGGGCCTGAGATCATGGTAGAGGAGAAGAGCTTGAGGATGTGTCAGCAGAGCATGTGTCCTCACGAAGATAGGGCTTATCTGGTCTTTTTTTTTTTTTAGGTTTTTTGAGACAGGGTCTCTCTTTGTGGTTCAGGCTGGCCCTGAGCTCAGCCTCCAACTCACATCACAGCAATCCTCCTGCCTCTGCCTCCCGAGTGCTGGGATTACAGGCGTGAGCCACCACGCCCGGCACTGTGGTATGTGCTACTGGTTGCTGCTGGGCGTGAGTCTCCACACCCAGTATAGGTATGTGGTCACCGGGGAATCGAACCCGGGCCCTTGCGCTTGCAAGACAGGCGCCGGAACCACTGAGCTAACTCCCCGGCCCTGGTCTTTATTTTTT
>PVIR01016377.1:0-29149 GCA_004026965.1 Petromus typicus | reverse complement strand
TTAATATAAAAGACTACACAAAAAGTTCATTTGCAATGTATTAGAATAGGTATGGCAAAGGAGAAACTTCTTTAAAGTATTGTATGTGGTTTAAAAAAAGCACTCTATTATTTGGCACTGGGGATTAAGTCCAGGGACTTGTGCATGCAAGCATGCAACCTAGCACCAAGCTGTATACCCTTCATGCCAAAAGTAGTTTTTATTCTTTTTTTTTGAGACAGGGTCTCACTTTTGTGGTTCAGGCTGACCCTGAGCTCAACCTTGAATTCACAGCAATCCTCCTGCCTCTGCCTCCTGAGTGCTGGGATTACAGGCGTGAGCCACCAAGCCCGGCGCCAAAAGTAGTTTTAATTCAAGACTATTAGAAGGAAAGAAAATACATAAACAACTGGCATTCTTGTTAGTGAGCAACCTTGGAGTCTGACATGTAATAAGCTTGTTTGAAGAGGGACTAGATAAAATAGACAGGAAAAAACTAAATCCCAGGCTTCAAGCTGTGGTTGATTTAACAGTACTGTGGACATGGAGTGCTTCACATGGAGCACTATTCCAAGACTTTTTAAAATTTTATTTTAAGATGGGATCTTGATAAATTATCGATGTTGGGCTGAGATTTGGGACTCTCCTGTCTCAGTTTCCCAGAGTGCTGGGCTTACAGGTGTGCTTCAGCTCATCTAGTTTCAGGGTGCATTTATTAAGCTAGTATAGCACTCCCACTTCAGTATGGCTTTATTATGCTTTTTTCAATTCACTGTCAGGTCTACAATAACTGTTACAAAGTTGGTTTTTATTTCCTAAAAATTTCCTAAGTTCAAGTGACAGATACACTTTAATAGAAAGTTTTTGATATGGAGATCAACATATGACATCTGTATAGATAGAGTAACCCTCAAAAATCATATAACTGACAAGGAACTTAATCAAATATTACCACAGGAAAGAAAATGAAGGGCCAGAGTTCAATCCCTGGTACTACCAACACCACCACCACCACCAACAAAAGAACATGAAGATCTGAGGTAGTCTCAGACATATCCTAAATTATCAAGGATCTACTGTAATTTAAAAGAAAAGTATTATAACAAATGCTCTTAAATTACATTATTAAGGGCCAGGGATGTAGGTCAATGGTTCTGCACTTGTCTGGCAAGGGCGAGTTCGAGTTCAAGCCCCAGTACAGGACAAAAAAATGTTATTAATATTAATTATAGCTGAAAATGGCAAGTGTGAAATGGACCTAAGCCATAGGAAAAAATAATGAAGCAAGGCAAATCAAGGTACAGGTCTGCCATCACAAATCATAAACTCCTGGAGTCCAGCTGTATTTTGAATTTAAATTTTTGGACTATTTAGGAAACTAATCTGACATACTATATAATATTTCCACTGTAACTGTAGGAGCACCCTATAAATAAATTGCTATATATGCAAAAAACATGTAAATATTTATATTTATAGAGAAAAATAAAGACAAAATATAAACAGCTTCACATCATTTCATGTAGGTTTTGCCAAGAAACATATTCAGGTCCAATTAGGTCAAATATTTTACTGTCAAGTAATGAAAAAATTTTGGTTTTAGGAGTTTTTTAGAGTTTGGAATTGGATGAAAAGGATTGTGGATGTGTGTATCGATTCCACAGATTAGTGGGGGGAAAAAATAAGTATGAGGAAGAACATATGAACTGACAGAAAACTAAAACTACACAATTCAAATTAGAAAAAAAGATTTGATGAGTGAAATCACATAATGTGTATCATAAATGTACGTACAGATAAAAATCAGAAGGTACTCCTTGACAGGAAATAGCCGGGTCTAATATAATTTCTAGGTTTAGTTTTTTGAGGAATTTCCATACTAGTTGTACTAATTTACATTCCCACAGAGAAAAAGGAAAAAAACAAATGAGTTATAATTAGAGTACATTAATTTTCTACACAAGTTTATTACTAACCAATCATCTTCACTCTAAAGCAAAGATTCTAATGGTAAATCAGTATATGAAATTACAAACACTACCTGAATTCAAATGGAAATAAAAATTATGATTTTGTTCACAACTTAATTGTCACTTCCTTAGGATTAATAGTTATCAAATCACATTTCAGGCTCTTTGTGCTTCAAGAAGGCCTTTTCTATAATAATGATAGTAGAGTTACTTTCTGAGTTTCCTGACTTTTTAATAAAAACTATGTATATGCCATGTGGAGGCCACTGCCCATCCCAAGAGAGGAAACTCAGGGTAGCTAAGTACTTTCCATCTAATAAACAGTTAAATATAAATCTGTAAGACTATCATAAAAAGGTCATTTTAGGGCAGGTGATCTCATCTTCTTGACAAAGAATCCTGAAGAAACCGAATAACAATAACTGTTATTTGCATTTCATATTTATCACTTGTTTATTACTACAAAAATCTCATGTAGGCAGGTTCAGTGGTATTTGCACTATTCCTGTATTTCTGGTAAAATGAGATGAGAAAAGACCTGGGAAGACCACTGTAATCTTCCTGTGTCACAGCAACTACATGCTAAAGCAAAATTCTTAGTTTACTCTTGGGTCTAACTTAGGGATGGGACTATCCTAGCTTATGGTGACTTCTGTTGTGGACCACAAGCTAAACAGGCAAGCCCTTGAATATGCAAGCATATGGCTGTGGCAGGTGCTAAATGGAAACACATACTTAACATTTCCTACCCTGATGTAGAGACAAGTTTGGGTAGAAATAAATTTTCAGGTTTCACTGTTTCAAGCAGAATAAATTAGCTCTGTGGCTGAAATCAATACAAAATAAATACCTTTACACCAAGTATATATACCTCAAAAAAGAAAACACCAAACAAAACCAAAGTTGTACTGTTTTCTGTAATGGTATAACAGACAAATAGGAAAAGAGCTTCTAAAAGTACTTCCACTAAAAAAATTAGTGTTTGGCTGAGACTAAATTGATAATGTATTATAGCAATGACTTACACAAATATGAAATGCTTTTTAAAATGATATGTTAGCAGAGAAAATACCATTTTATTTTTAACAGTGCTTTTAATTTTAACAATAGTAATAATGTTTTGCTAGGTATGATGCATAATGATCTGAAAGGTATAAGGGACTTGATTTCAAGTAAAATATCATACCTGAGTAATAATTGGGATAATAAGCTGCACTTCTTGTGGAACATGTAAAAGATCGGTCCAAATTTCCTGGCCTGGAAGGTAAAACCTAAACAAAGCATAAGATTTTTCTTAAATCATATTTTTGACAAAAGGAATAAAATGTATATTAAAAACATAGCAATAAAAAGGCCTAGGACATATTCTGTAATTTAATATAATTATTATATTCTTTATAAATATATTAGACATAAACTACATACTAAAAAGGAAAATACTTTAAATGAAATAATTCAGGCTCCCAGAGGAAAACAGATAAATATCTGCTATATAATTTTATTCAAAGGATCTTCATTGGAAGGTAAAAAATGCATTAGTATATTCTGTCTGAGAGCCGATTTTAACATGGACTACAGAGAGACTGAGAAAACCAACTTGATTTTGATTCTTTTAAAAACTTTAGACAGTTCTTAAACAGGGGTTGTGCTGTACTCCTAGTACAAATCTAAAATACATAAGTACTAATGGATTTCTATTGAAAAAGACTATTTTACTAACAATGCTCCTAACACTTTAACTCTCAACTTCCTCACAGATACATCTTACAATGGCTGTGTATTTATGCTCTGACAATTCAGTGTTCAAGAATTTTAAGGCCCTAGTTTAAAAGAGCACAGACACATCACTGATAGCTATAATACTCAGATGAACAGTGAAAGAGTTTTGTAAAAAGTACTGCTCTGAAATAACACTGCCTATGTTGTTGTAATACTGTCTTAACTTTAATACACCAAGCAGAATTCCAAACAATAAATTAATGCGTCTTTTTTTTATTTTTAAGGTTTTTTGAGACAGGGTCTCACTTTGTAGTTCAGGCTGGCCCCGAGCTCAGCCTCAAACTCACACCACAGCAATCCTCCTGCCTCTGCCTCCCTAGTGTTGGGATTACAGGCGTGAGCCACCACGCCCCATACTGTGGTATGTGGTACTGATTGCTGTTGGGTGTGTCTCCACGCCCAGTATGGTATGTGGTTAACCAGGGATCAAATCCGGGTCCTTGCGCATGCAAGACAGGCGCTAGAACCACTGAGCCAAATCCCTGGCCCAATAAATTACTGCTTCTAAAAAAAATTAATATATGCTTATTTGAGTGTTAATATTTAAATTGTATCAGGTGAAAATCTACAATGAGCACATTAATTAATTAAAAAGGAAAAAATGATTCCTAACCTGTTGGTCAGGAATTGAACGCTGGTCCTCTGGAAAGCCTGACTGTGGCAGGAGGTGGGTTTTGAAGATGGAGTTGTGGTTCACTAAAGTTACTTCTCCAGCATCCATCCTCATCCTATCAGCAATATCATCTAGGGAAAACAATTTAATTAGTTCAAGTCACATAATTTTTAATTCTTTTCCCATAACCAAACTTTTTACCTAATAAAAATGGTTTCCAAATACAAACTACTTATAAGTCCTTCCTTCATAGCTAACCACTGTCAAGAAATCTCAAAATGTCACTGTCAAAAGGGGTTCACGCAAAGATATATGGGCTCATTTGGAATTGAGATTCCCTATCAAATATATAGTTCAAAATTATATAGGAATAAAAACTTCCTGGGCAACATAGCAAAACTCTGTCTTTTTTTTTTTTTTAAAGGTTTTTTTGAGACAGGGTCTCGCTTTGTAGTTTAGGCTGGCCCTGAGCTCAGTCTCAAACTCACATCACAGCAATCCTCCTGCCTCTGCCTCTGGAATGCTGGGATTACAGGCGTGAGCCACCACGCCCGGCACTGTGGTATGTGGTACTGGTTGCTGCTGGGATGAGTCTCCATGCCCAGTATTGTTATGTGATTACCAGGGATTGAACCCGGGTCCTTGCGCTTGCAAGACAGGCACCGGAACCACTGAGCTATATCCCTGGCCCCCACAAAACTCTGTCTTAATATAGCAAGAAAACAACAAAAAAACCCCAGCGGAGGTGGAGGCGGTTTCACCATTCAGAAATAAGCATTGTTCACACTGGTTTATTTCTTTTTTTCTTTTTTAAGGTTTTTTTTTTTTTTTTGAGACAGGGTCTCGCTTTGTGGTTCAGGCTGGACCTGAGCTCAGCCTCAAACTCATATCACAGCAATCCTCCTGCCTCTGCCTCCCAAGTGCTGGGATGACAGGCGTAAGCCACCACGCCTGGCACTGGTATGTGGTATTGGTTGCTGCTGGGGTGAGTCTCCACACCCAGTATTGTTATGTGGTTACCGGGGATTGAACCCGGGTCCTTGCGCTTGCAAGACAGGCGCCGGAACCACTGAGCTATATCCCTGGCCCCACACACTGGTTTATTTCTTATTTTGATTCAAAAGAAGGTAATTTAAAACAATCACTTGAAAATTTTCTCTAAAAAGTATGATTTATTCATACAGTTCTTAATAGATATCAGTGCAATGTAATACTGCAGTAGAATCTTTAGAAACATTTTTTGAGACCTTTGTTACTACAAACGAGCTAAAATAAAAATAATTGAGCTGGGCATGGTGGCTTATACCTGTAATCCTAGCACTTAGGAGACAGAGGCAGGAGGATTGTTAGGAGTTCAAGGCCAGTCTGGGCTACACAGCGAGTTCAGGACCAGTCTGAGCTACAAAGTGAGACCTTGACTCAAAAAACTAAAAATAAATGAGAAAAGGGGACAGGGATTTAGCTCAGTGGTTCTGGTGTCTGCCTTGCAGGCATGGTGACTTATGTCTGTAATCTCAGCGCTCGGGAGGCAGAAGCAAGAGGATCACTGTGAGTTCAAGGCTGGCCTGGGCTACATAGTGAGTTCAGGGCCAGCATGAATTACAAAAAGAGATCCTGTCTCAAAAATAAAAATTAAAAAAATTAAAAAATAAATGACAAAGAATTCAACAAACTTACCTGAGATCAACAATGAAAGAAAATGGAAACAGATGACAGGGTGGGGGAGAACGTAGATTAATCAAGGGAAAAACCCAAAAAGTTAATGGGACTTTAAGAGGAGTATGCAGATTACTATTGGGCCTTACTATATAGTTTTCAATTTATGCCTAAATTGGCTTCTACTCCTGATCTTATACTAATCCCCTTAACAAAGTACCATGAATAAAACAGTAGAAAATGTTCCAATCATAATGAATTCTTAGTATTAGTAAGTAAGTGAAATATAAAATTTAACTTACTCAAATTATCACACAGGACGCAATATAACAGAGATAAGAACTCTGGAAAATCAGAGCGCTTTAAATCTGGAATCTCCTGGGTATAGTACATGTAACCTCACAGGGGTTTTTTGTTTTTTTCTTGAGACAGGTTTTGACTATGCGGCCCTGAACTCCAGTCTCCCAAGTGCTGGGATCACAGAAGGCTGGGAGTTCAGGTGTGAGCCACTGAGCCTGGTTCCTAGCAGCTTTCTTTTGTCGCTCAAGGTCTTTGTTGATATAACAGGGACAATGACAATGTCTGCTTTGTAGGTTCTGTTAGGCACCCTTGTAAGGTGACCAAAAGAGTGAAATGGATTCATGTGTTACTTAAGACAGGTAAACAGTAGGCAGAGTAAATGTTTGTTAGTGCATATTTGGCTTTTTCAACACAATGAATGAGAAAATGCTCCTAAATGACTCTGTAAACAATCTCCTATCTAGGCAAAAGAAAATGTTTGTTATATAAGATCAAGACTGGTCAGGTAAGGTGGTACATCCTGCAATCCCAGCACTGGGGAGGCTGAGACAGGAATATTAACATGAGTTCAAGGCCAGCCTGATAGTATGTTCAGTTCAGCCTGAACTACATGGCAAGCCCCCTGATTCATAAAAACAAAAACAAATTAAGATTGTTCTTTAAACTATTATGCACCAAGATAAAAATATTGAAAATGTCAGGAAAACTTGCTTTTCTTAATCTGAGTTACTAAAAGGATCAAACGACTACCTTATATTAGTCTTACCCATGTCAGGTCTTTTCGCATCACTGACTTTAGCAAAGCTACAAAGTCCTATGAAAGAAGACAAAAAACAAAAATATTACATAGTGAAATTTCTGTCATACATTATAGAACAGGAAGTCACTCAGAAGTAAAATCTGTGTTCATACTGAAGAAAAATTTGAACTAGTAAAAGAACTAACTTGAAGGGAAATGAGTGGAAAATAAAATTGGACTGAGGTGCTTCCAAATGCACAATGCTGCAAACTGCAGCAGTAGAAATTACAAACAACTGGAAGAATCATAAAACATTAAGCAAGAAGCAAGTTGAGAAGAGTCAACACCCAAATTATTTTACATACTGTTAGTGACTGCACTGAAATTATGACCTGGAAACTTCCCAATCTACTGCTTTCTCTATTACCTCCTGCTAAAACAATTTATAAACAAGTGATGACCTTGTCATGATTGAAACTTCTCTTTCATACATTGTATCTTACTCAGTGGCCAAACATACTTTGTATTTGTTGAGGACAATCAAGGACAAACTAATCTTTCTTTCTCACATCAAGTTGCTAAAAATCAAAGCAGTGAATTTAACTAAATAGCACACTTGTTCAACTTACACAAAATCTTATGTTTCATCCATAGCATGAGAAAACAACAAAAATAAAATAAAATAGGGCCGGGGATTTCGCTCAGTTTTTCCGGCGCCTGTCTTGCAAGCTCAAGGACCCCGGTTCCATCCCAGTTAACCACATACAATTCCGGGTGTGGAGACTCACACCCGGCAGCAATGAGTACCACAGTGCCGGGCGTGGTGGCTCACACCTGTAATCCCAGCACTCGGGAGGCAGAGGCAGGAGGATTACTGTGATGTGAGTTGGAGGCTGAGCTCAGGGCCAGCCTGAACCACAAAAAATGCAAGACCCTGTCTCAAAAAAAAAAAAATAAATAAATAAAACAAAACAAAACCCTACTAATCACCAGAATATCTGTCTCTTTTCTGTGGGGTTATGTTCCATGAACCCCAATGGATGCCTAGAATTGCAAATAGTAACAAACTCCATTTATTCTGTTTTTTAAAATAAAAATATCTAAATTAAGTTTAATTTATAAATTACAGTAGATTAACAATAAAATAGGAAATTATAATACAAGCTATATGAACACACATCTCTATTTCTCTCTCAAAATAAGGATTTCCACTTAATTATCTTCAGACCACAGTAATAACTACAACTACAGAAAGCACAATCTCAGTGAAGAGTAGACTTACCTTTCATCTGAAAAGCCTAACTTCTTGGAACTAAGTTAATAAACATACACTTAGCACACAGTAATGCTTTTTGGCACTTCCAGGAGACGAGGGGTAGTAACAATTACACTTGTCTTTCTTTAGTATCTTAGGCACTTCGTCAAATACATAACAATACTAGGGTATTAATATACTCCAGAGATTGCATGATGATAATGAGCTTTTTTTTTTTCCAACAAAAGCGCACAGGAAAAGGAAAGCTGCTTCCGTCTTCCTTGGCTTGGTTACAGGCTAAGCAGTAATCATCAATTTACCTACATTTCCCAGGGAGGATCCCCAAAGAGTTTAGGGCTCAGATGCAGGTTTCAAGCATATTTCTAAGTGTTCAAGTTAACACAAGGCTTCTCTCTGGAAACTGTTTCTCTTTCCTATCTCCTTTAATAGTGCATAAATCCATGCATTCCAGATTACAGGGGGTAAAAATCAACTAGTAAATAAGCCGTGCTTTTTCACATCTCACTCTTTCAGGTCACTTTCTAATTGTCATTGTCATAATTAGCCTTTTTAAAAATTAAGTTGCCAATTAAAAGTTTGATGAGATGTGAGATGCCATGTGAGATGACATAGCTCCATAATCTCTGTTACCTGAGGCTGGAGCAGGAAGAGCCTAAGTACAAGGCTAGCCTGGCCAACTTCATGAGACCCTTTCTCACAGAAATGAACTGGGGTGAGATGGAGCCAAGGAACACAGCACTTGCCTAGCATGCAAAGAGTTCTGGGTTTAACTCCCAGAAGGAGAAAAAATGGAAAGAAAGGAAAAAGTCTGCTGTTTCAAAGGATAATACCACATAATTTCCTTTGGACTTCACTGAGATAGAAGAGGGAAAAACACTAAAAACTACAAACTTTAGAGATTATGCCTTGAGAGGTCAAATGACCTGGCTGAAGTCAAGGGGAAGACTACTAAGGCATCCTGATTCCCGATGAAATGCACATTTCTAACAAAATGCATATTAATTAACAAATGCATATTAATTAATATATCCTTACACAAAGATTTATATAGAAATTAAAAATAATCTCTAGTTAGTTCTGGGGAATCCAGATTTATAATTTAAAATAATTAAAGCCCAACATTTACATTTTAATACAAATGCATCTGGTTTCTCCCACATGCTTACAGTATTTTCTTTTACCCACTTTACAATCATATTGGAAGAGATATTTTACCCAGAGATCCTGCTTAAAATGCTGCATCAGGAACCTTATTTACTGCCCCCCAAAATTCCTATAAGGGTAACAATTTTTTTTCCTTAGGAAAGTCATTCTAATAATTGATTTCCAGTATACATTGACTATCAGAAGAACATAAGCAGTTACAATTATTCAAGTGAACCATACTAGTACTGGAACACAAGTAACAAGAAATCTGAAGGAAAAAGAAAAGGCTTGAAAGTAACAGAATATAACAAGTTATAAGCTCACTTAGTTGCAAAAAAGTGATTATGAAAAAGAATGTTCAGGGCCACGATGAAGTTACTAAAACAGGTGTGTGTGTGTGTGTGTATACACATATATCATAATCACACACACACATACACAGAGGAGAGGTACTGTGTAATTAGCTGTAACTAAGATAAAAGTGTGGTTACAATTTAAGATATGAGAAGGTTGGGCCGGGGATTTAGCTCAGTGGTTCCCTGGTTCAATTCCCCATAACCACATACAATACTGGGTGTGGAGACTCATGCCCAACAGCAATCAGTACTACATACCACAGTGCTGGGCGTGGTGGTTCACGCCTGTCATCCCAGCACTCGGGAGGCAGAGGCAGGAAGATTGCTGTGATGTGAGTTGGAGGCTGAGCTCAGGGCCAGCCTGAACTACAAAGCAAGACCTGTCTCAAAAAAAAAAAAAAAAAAGAAAAAGAAAAGATATGAGAAGGTTGTGGAAGTGATCCTGTGAATGATCCTACTCTGAGCTCTGGAAAAAAAATTACCCAGGCGTACAGTTGGTACTATGTCATGTATTTGGGTTCTTTTCCTCCTTAGTATTTTTACATGTAATCTGTCGCAGTTAGACTCTAATACCTTAAGCATCCTAACATTCTAAAGCTTTAAACAACAAATATATTTAACTGATTTCATATATATATTTTTATTAAGCATTAAGTGTGGGATATTGGGGATACAAAGATCTAAGAACTGGTCCTTCCCCCTGGGAAGGTGTCTAACAGGGGAAACTAGATCCATAAACAGATACGGTAAAGCTAGTAGAACTGGTTGGAGATGTGGAAGTCTGTGGAAAAAAAAAAAGAACTTTCAAAACTGTAGTTGTCACCTTAGCCAGAAGTAGCACAACCTGTTTTTGTACCCATCCACTCCCTCTAGACTTAATTCATCAGATGTGTGAGTGATATGAAAACTCTATATGCAGTTGAGATAATTAACTGAAAGCAAGTTAAAATGAATGAAGCTTCCTAAACGGGACTGGAGATAGGAGATGGGGGGGTCCTCCTCTCAATTCGAAGGTTAAGGGATCATGCTTAAGGAGACGCTTGAGAATTCACTGCAACTGTAATTTCCCCGTCAGTGTGATCTATATTTCAGCACGAGTCCTTAACACAAATCGTCTTCATGAAGAATAAAGATTTAGAAGATGATGTGATCTAATTCATCCAGAATATACAACTGCAACAAGGACCCCAAGACAAATGGCTGACAGCCTATTTTACAAGAATCACCATCACTCCAAATACAATAAGTGCAACAAACGTGAAATGAAATAACTTTAACAAGTCTGACTTGAAAGTGATAAAGGAGCAAGTTATAGACATGATAGTAGAAATACTGCAGAGGAACTGATAAACAGAAATTACCAAAGCTCAAGACAAGGGAAACTGGGCATACATCCATAGAGATCACGTTAGGGTATACCGAGAACAAGACGATTCAAGGGAATTACCAGGAGGCTATGAGCCGAGTAAGCACAAGTGGCAGGTAAGAGGATTCTCATAACCTGGGCGGGAGGGTCCGGACGTTTCTTTCCTCTGGTGGCACTAGCGATATCACATCTCGGGGAGATACCAGAGTTAAGAGTTGGATAACTGTTTAGAGGAGGTGCAGAAATAGCCCAGAAATACCATTCAGGTCTCAAGGAGGACGAGAGGTGAAGCAGGTGTAACAGAAACAGGAGTTTCCGGCGAAAACAGCTCTCCCTCGAGAGAAGACCCTGCTCTGGCGGGAAAGTCCCCGAATCCCAGCCCGCCTTTTCCCGTCCAGTGGAGCCGGGCGTTGGGATGCGGCCTGTTGAGACCTCAGGGAGACCGCCTCTCCGCGGGTCTGAAGCAAGAGGGCCAGAGAGCGACCGCGGGAAGCCTAGTTAACGGCCGCGGGGCTGGCTGCGGCCGCCGGAGGGCAGGGGGAGGGGAGGTGGTCCCAGGGGGCGGGGCAGCGGGAAGAGCGCGGTCCCCACGGCGCACCACGCTCCCGCACGGCCCAGCCCAGGCCGGTGGGCCCAGTAAGACGTGGCCTCCCGGCCCAGGCTCCCTCCATCCTCACCCCTCCCCCAGCTTCCCGCCGCCACTCACCGAACCGGAACCGGCTGCTAGGCAAAAGTGTTTCCGGCCGGGCGCGGAACGCAAAACCCGGGAACTGCCGCGAACCGGAACCACCTCACAACACCGGAAGGGCGCTCCGCTGCTGCCGTGGTGGGGGTGGGGCGAGAGATCAAAGAGCAGAGTTAAGGAGCTGTGGAACGCCTGCGCAGTGTGGCTAGGTCTCAGTGTCCTGGCGAGCGCCCCAAGCTAGCGTCATAATTTTCCTGTTTCTTCCTCACTGTGGGCTTTCCAACCTTCTCGAAAGGTTGTTAGTGCGCTCTTCGTCCTATGCTTTTTTCTGTTCCCTTGGACGCTTTACCCGCAGTCTTTTGGTTCCGCGGGCGATTTTTGCTTCCGCTCGGGTTTCCATAGCAGCTTTTCCCCTAGCTCTTTGAGAACCTGTGGTCTTCCTCACAAATGAGCATCAGAGATCCGAGTCAATTTCCAGCTATAATGTGTCTCACTGTGAATCACAAAGCGTTATTACTGGTAGAGGTTACTGGAAATTGGTTAGTTTTAATAGGTTCTGGTAAATGAAGTAATTCTCAAAAGTTGTGAAGTGTATAGCAGATCTACGACTAGGGAACAGGTATTTTACCTGGTAGTCCCTATAGCCTGCACCATGTTATGCTTGACCGACGATCCCAAAACAGGAAAAAGAAAAGGGACAGTTTAGATTAGATTGTGACAACATGAAAGCTTTGAAAACGCTGAAGGAGTCTTGATACACAGGCAGTATTCTACTATGGGGCCTACTAGATTTACCTTTTTGGGTAGAAACAGGAAAAGACAGAGTCTGACTCTTGACGGGTCCATTCTATTGTTCTTGGGACTACCATGATGAACCTGTAATCAATGTCAAGGTTTTTCAAAAGAATAGTAGCAAGAAATATGAGTGTTCGTTTAGGCTGTTTACCAAACCCCTCAGTTTGGCTGACCTCTGGTGCTAGCCCTGTGCAGACAGTTCTTGGAGAAGAGCTTCCCCGTAGGGCCCCTAGACCCAGATGACAGCCACAGTCTGATTTCTCCCTTGAGGAAGAAAGCCTCTGGAAGCTCCCACCTGTTCCATTCTCTCAGCAGCTAGGAAAGAAGGGGTATTTTCTAAATTCAGAGGGTTTAATACATAAAAGTAAGTTATATGTATCAGTTCATATGTTGATATGTTTATATTGTCAAGTCCTAAGACCTAGTAGTAATTGTTGAGCATACCTGGTCCATGTTAGTCATTGATTGACACCTTAAATTGCTCCACAGATCTGTTTACTTGGATTAAGCTCTTCCTTCATTTCGAAGTAGCCATGCATAAAGAAGAAATTCGCCTGAAATTTTTCATGTGTGTGATTCAGTCTCGCCAATTAGTCAGGACTTCTCAGAGAACAGGTATAATTTTGTCCTGATTGTAGTACAGTATCAGGAAATGTGTTGTCTCACAGGAAACCTCAATGTAAGATGTAAACTTGCCATTGTAATTATAGACCTAAGAGGTTATTCCATTCCCACTATGATAAAATATTTGTCACTGAGTAATGTCTTTTGCTCGTACAAGTACAGATGAGATGTTGGCTTGGTATATGGGAATAGGCCATAAGCAGATAAGCAGTAATTGAAAGGGAACAAGATTGATAGCTCATGAAGTAGTCACTGATTTCTTGGTCCTTCATAAATTTTTCCAAGTTGTCTGGGCTCATCTGTGAAAATCCTACTTTCCATTGTAATTATTACACCAAAACCAGTAAGATAAATTAAATCCTAAAGAAAACTGTCCTTATTTTGTACTCTAACCTCAAAATATGTAGAAATATATTCTGCCTGGCCTCTGTTTATGTTAAACGAATATAATTTTTTTTCTTCTTTTTTTGAAACTGGGGGTCAAACTCAGGACCTTCCACTTGCAAAGCAGTCATGGTGCCACTGTGCTAAATCTCTGCCCTAAATTTTTTTTAAAAAAATGCTCGTTGAGAATAGTCATCATTTCTCTTATTTATATTTATGGGGGGGAAAAACCCACCCTGGACAGCTAAGAGTCATAGGGGAAATGATAGGGTGTAAAGAGGAGTTCTGTCCCTGAATCTCACCATGAGAGTGACCTACAACTATTGCTTCTCAGCCGGGGAAGCTTCAACCTCCAGCATGCATGTTCCACAGCTACAACCAAAGACAGACACTAAGGATGATCCGGATACTGTCGAAGGCATACCTGCATTCAAAACTGGTGAGATGTGGGTAACAAGGGGGAAGGATGTGCAAAAAAGTATTGGAAATGGAAAGGTTTATACGTAATAATATTACAAATCAGAGTAGGCCTACTAAATTTGAAATACAAGTTAAGACACAAGGAGGAAAATGGTTTGTATGTATAGGTGCACATAGCATGTGAAAAAGGGACAGAGGGAGAGAGAAAGAGAATTCTGGAAAACTAAGAAGAGGAGCACCTCTCTGAAGAAAGGCTTGATTTACTCAATATTTGTATTTTTTATTCTGTTGCTATTGCAAAGTACTTAAGGCTGAGTATGTTGAAGGAGAAAAGGTTAATTTATCATTTAGTTCAACATTTGGGAGGCTGGGAGCCCAAGGTTGAGGAGCTCCACTTGTTCAGCCTCTAGTGAGGGATGCCTTGGCTGAATCATGTCATGACAAGACCATGTGAGAGAGGAAAGATCACTTGGTGAAACAGGAAGCCAGAGAATGGGGAGGGGCAGGGTGGGTTATTGTATAACAAAGGAAACTAATAGGAATCCTGTGGAAAATAATTCCTCCCTCGAGCAGAGCCGTCAGTGATCTCTTCATCTTTCACTGGGCTCTACCTGTTAAAGATTATATCACCTGTTAACACTGAGGACCATGACTCCAACACATGAGACTTTTGGGGATCCACCCAAACCACATCCAAACCATAGCAGTATTCAATCTGCTCCTCACTTCTAGACAGAGCTGCCTCCTATTGCCCCATGAGGAACTCATGCCATCAGGTAACACAGGGAGCAAAGATGATGATCCTCTGTTGCTTCCGCTTTCCTGAAAAATCTGTAGGAACAATCTCCTTGCATGTAGAGAAGCCAAGCCTTCGCCACGAGAAAAGTAGAATACATGTTGTCTCTTGTTTCATGCCTGGAAGGGAAGCAGCTATAGCTGTTATTTTCTCCAACTCGCTGGCCATCAGGATAGGCAGCTCTGCCTGTTCTGTGACACAGCAGGCTGTGTGTATGTTTGTTCTGGTCAATGGAAGCCAGCTGGTCCTGAGCTAGGCCACAGCAAGGAAGTGTGTCACCCAAGCTTCATCCTTTACCCATGTGTCCTGGCCTTTGTAAAGTCATTAGCATTTCGGAGTTGCTGCTAAATAAACTATAATCCACAGGAATCCCCACTGACAAAGAATTATTTACCCCAAAATGTCAATACTGCTGAACTTGAGAGTAATTTGTTACTCTTCATTTAATTTCTGCAGTTTTTGTAATTCTTGTGCACACTCACAAATAGGAGAAAACTTTTTCAATATAGCTCTTTGAGAAAACACGTGAGAAGTTACATTGCTGATGATTCCTATTTATTTATTTATTTATCTGAGACAGGTTCTTGTTTTGTAGTTCAGGATGGCCCTGAGCTCACTATGTAGCAGGAAAGCCTTGAACTCAGCAATCCTCCTGGCTCTGCCTCCTGAGTGCTGGGATTACAGGCGTGAGCCACCATGTCCAGCACTGTGGTATGTGGTGTTATAGCTGAAGGGTGTGAGTCACCACACCTGGCATTGTGGTATGTGGTTACTGGGGACCTTGCACTTGCAAGGCAGTTGCCAGAACCACTGAGCTAAATCCCTGGCCCTGCTCATCTCAATTTAGAAGTGACTCAGCCACAGTTCCCTCACTTGTGTCCATGGGAATCCTCCCTGGGAGTGAAACTCCAACAGAATTTGCCAGTGAATATGCTGTTGTACTTTTCAGTCTTTCATCATGAAAAGAGATCCTAGCTTATTAAGGTTTAGTCTTTGTTTTTGAGATTATTGGGCTGGGGATTTAGCTGTGGTACAACAGTGGTTCCGGCGCTTGTCTTGCAAGCACAAGGGCCTGGGTTCGATCCCCAGTAACTACATACAACAATACTGGGTGTAGAGACTCATGCCCAGTAGCAATTAGTGCCACATACCGCAGTGCCGGACGTGGTGGCTCACACCTGTAATCCCAGCACTTGGGAGGCAGAGGCAGGAGGACTGCTGTGAGTTTGAGGCTGAGCTCAGGGCTAGCCTGAACTACAAAAGCAAGACCCTGTCTCAAAAAAGAAAAGAAAAGATTATGCTGCTATCAATAACCCTTGTGCTTCATAATAAAGGGTTCGTATATAGTATCTTTACTATATCTTCATTCTTGATATTTCTTCCTAGAAAACTTACTTGACCAAAGACATATTTAGAATTGTGTTACATACTGGATAGTATAGCATGTCTTTGTACCTCTTTGTTACTAGAAATTAATTCGAATGTATTGTGATCAGAGTATGTTGTCTTCCTGTGTATGGATCTTTTGTGTGTGTGCAATCTGTTGTCCAGACACACGTGACACACACATCTACTTGCCTGCCCAGTGTCCATTCTTATCTTTTCCCATAACAAAGGAATCTAGTTTCTGTTCGACTAGTAGTAAGATGTACTATTTTTTAAAACCTCTTACAGGTTTTCTTGAAAGTAGTACAGTTCATGTCCCATAACCCTGGCCACTGACAAAAAAGCAGATGTTGCTGTATGGATTTCTTAGAGAAAAACCCTCTTGACTCTGTTGAAATGAGGTGCTGCTCACCAGGATTCTTCTCTTCGTATTTTGTTTGTTGCCTTTCCCTCTGCTTTGCACTTTGAGAGATGATATCCACCATGTAGTAAGTGTTAAAAGATCTGTCTTGTGACCATGAGAGTGAAAGTGATAGTTCAGAGAGGTACCACAGAAAAGTCATAATGACCCCAACCTCCTCTGTGGCTTTCTTTTTTTGGAGGGGGAGATGGTCTCGCTTTGTAATTCAGACCAGCCCTCAACTCACTTTGTAGCCTAGGCTAGCATCAAACTCACAGCAGTCCTCCTGCCTGTGCCTCCCAAATGCTGGGATTACAGGTGTGAGTCACCACACCCAGCATTGTGGTATGTGGCTACTGGGGATTGAACTTGGGACTTTGCGCTTGCTAGGCATCCACTGGAACCACTGAACTAAATTCCTAGCCCTCCCCTGTGGCTTTTCTGGGTGTCTGCAGCTAGTCCTGGATTTGTTACTTCTGGGTTATACATGAGTAAAAAATAAAACTGATTATTGGTTGTAACTACAAAAATGAAAACAAACAAAAACCCATAATCCATACAAGAAATAACCGCTGAGAGAGTGGGACAACTGAGCTCAGAGGTAGAGAGTAACTTTGGGGCCAGGGCCTAGTTCAGTAGTGCCAACTTCCCACTAGACCTAAAGCCTCTTTTGTGCATAAAAACTTCACTGATGGACACTTTGCCTTCATGCCAACGACTCATGTGGCAACTCCTTATTGATGGTGTGTATGAGTGCAAACTGCTACGTTCACGCAGTGACAAAATCCGTAACTGTGCTCTTCCCTTGTCATTTAGTGACACACGATTGTATATGCTCTCAGATCACTCTATTCTGGGGAGTCACTAATCAACCGTCCTCTCAGTCACCCAGGAAAACATACTTAAGAACTTAGAAGTATATTTCTTAGCCACATACTTACTTAACCGCATAGGCATCTGCACTGAAGTGGAAGATTTCAGGTATCATCTTATACAACTGAGTAGTTGTCTCCTCTACCTGATATTCTCAAAAGGTTACTTCTTTAAGGGAAAAAAATGTATCTGATCATAGGTTCAGGTTGTATATCTCAGCTGATGGATTGGTTACCTGAAAATGGTGCCTTCTTCTGACCATGGGGGTTATCTTGTTGCCTCTTCCTTGAACTATCGTTTCCAAGTTAATCCCCGTTGGCATAAATGATTTCATAGAAGCCACTCAGTCTTTGAGGCATACAGATTCATTCTTTTTTTTTTTTTTTGGTTTTTTTGAGACAGGGTCTCGCTTTATAGTTTAGGCTTGCCCTGAGCTCAGCCTCAAACTCACATCACAGCAATCCTCCTGCCTCTGCCTCCCGAGTGCTGGCATTACAGGCATGAGCCACCATGTCCAGCACTGTGGTATGTGGTACTGGTTGCTGCTGGGTGTGAGTCTCTACACCCAGTATTGTATGTGGTTGACCGAGGATTGAACCTGGGTCCTTGAGCTTCTAAGACAGGCACCAGAACCGCTGAGCCAAATCCCTGGCCCCCCAGATTCATTCCTTAATTCTTCCACAGCCATAGTTTAGAACAATGGTTTTTAAACTTAACTTATGTCAGAATTATGTAGGGCATTAGGGAAAAACCTATAGCATGCATGCCACGGTGAGGGTATTAGTTATTACTGAAAGCTCTAAAAGGTTCATCATCACTGAAGGATCTGTTAAAGCACATTGCTAGCTGAGCATAGTGGTGCGTACTTGTCTGTAACCCCAGCACTCTGGGAGGCTGAGGGAGGAGGGTAATAAGTCCAAGCTCAGCCTGGGCAACATAATGACTTAGCGAGACTCTGTCTCTTAATTCAAAGGGAAAAAAAATATATAGTATACAGATAAGAATGTAACTCTATTCAGAGACCTTGGATTCAGTCCCCAGTAGTGAAAAAACAAAAAACATTTTTTTGTGCCCAGTCCCACAGGTAGGGTCAGTAAGTCCCAGGTAGGGTCTAAGGATTTGTAATTTCAAACCAATTTCCAGATCATGTTGATTCCCCTGGACTGAACTTCAAACAATTAGTTAAACTAACTAGAATATTCAGGAAAACAGCTTGTCTATGCCAAGTGAGGTGGAATACCTAGAGAGGTCTTCTGTCAGAAACTAGTATTAGTGACTGGTGGAAACTATTCTCTCCCCGGATCACCCTCTCCTACCTAAAGCTCAAGTTGACTCCCTAGTCAGAGAGTAGTTTGATGCCTGCGTCCAGGATCTGCCATCTGGACCTTACAGTCTAGTGGGAGGGAAAAACGTGTTACAGGTAATACCTAGATGAGACCCAGAGATTGTATTGAAGTGAAAGAGCCATACAGATGCTCATTTCCACACAGAAAACCCATGCCTAATCACGGTGAGTGTTTTATCACATTAACCCACCAAATCACCGTAGATAATTCTAATTCTAATTCTAACCCAGAGGAGGGCCGGGGATTTAGCTCAATGGTTCCGGTGCCTGTCTTGCAAATGCAAGGACCCGGGTTCAATCCTCTGTAACCACATACAACACTGGGTGTGGAGACTCACACCCAAAAGCAACCAGTACCACACACCACAGTGCCGGGTGTGGTGGCTCACGCCTGTACCCAGCACTCGAGGGGCAGAGGCAGGAGAATTGCTGTGATGTGAGTTGGAGGCTGAGCTCACGGCCAGCCTGAACTACAAAACGAAACCCTGTCTCAAAAAAATAAAAAAATAAAAAAATCTAACCCAGAAGAAATCTTGGTATTCCTTTGATGTGAGAATCCTAATTTGCCAGTGCCTCAGACTTTTCTTGTTCTTCCCGATAGCTTCTAAACATCATATCTTTAGGTTTCTCTGGCCCACTCAATTTAAGATAACATCCTTGCTCCTGAGCTTATTTGCCTGGTAGTGGTAGCACTTGTCACTATTTTATGTGCTTTGCTTGCTAGCATGTAAATTCCATGAGGACAGATAGAGCTTTGCTGTTTTTCCATTTTGGATCCTCTTAATTTTTTTTTTTTTTAAGGTTTTTTGAGACAGGGTCTTGCTTTTGTGGTTCAGGCTGGCCCTGAGCTCAGCCTCAAACTCACATCCCAATTCTCCTGCCTCTGCCTCCCGAGTGCTGGGATTACAGGCGTGAGCCACCACGCCCGGCACTGTGGTATATGGTACTGGTTGCTGCTGGGTGTGGGGACTCCACACCCAGTATTGTTATGTGGTTACCGGGGGAATCGAACCCAGGCCCTTGCGCTTGCAAGACAGGCGCCGGAACCACTGAGCTAACTCCCCGGCCCTGGATCCTCTTAATTTTAAAATAGTGCCTAATGTATAACAGGTGTTCAATATTTATTGCATGGAAACATGAAACTTCTAATCCATTATTTGGTTTTCTCCTGGGCCATACCTGGGTAACCACCATACCTACTTCTCATTCACCATTACTAATATTAACATCAAATTTTTTGTCTTCTCATTACAGTGGTCTTGATATAGTTCTGTAGCCATTCCACGTCATAGAATGAATTCACATACATGACACAAAATATTTCTTTATTACCCCTATCTATGTCAGGCTCTGGAATTCACTGTAAAAAAAAAACAAAAAGACCTCTTGTCTATACAAACTGCTCAACAACCTGGTATTTGTATCCTGGTTTGGAATTTATTGTCCAAAGCTCTCCCCATCTTCCTTTTTCTGTCTACAACATACAGAGCTCAAAGTCAGACAGAGCGCAGGAATCAAAGAGATGAGAGCCAAAGTTAGACCAGTACTTGTCCATGGCTTGGTAAGAAATGGCTACACAGAAGGAGGTGGGCAGTGGATGAGTGAGCAAAGCTTGTGAACGCTGTATTTACAGCTGATCCCCATAGGCCACATTATCCCTCTATGCCATCTGCTGTCAGAGCAGTGATAGCGTTAGATTCTCAGAGGAGCGAAGCCCCCGTGAACTGTGTGTCCAAGGGATCTCGGTTGTGTGCTCCTTATGAGAATCTCATGCTTGATGAGGAGAGGTGGAGCTGAAGCAGTGATGCTAACACCAGGAGTGACTGCAAATACAGCTTAACATTCGCAGAGAGGTTTGATTGTGTGGAGACCATACCTAGTCAGTTGCCTACTAACTCATATCAAAACCCTATCAAGTGGTGAATGACAGTGAAGCCACCTCTTGTGGCAGGATTTAAGTCAGAATCTGTTACTTACTTTAGTCCATTATTTTATTTACTACTTCCATTCAGGCCTCTTTCCTGCACTGCACAGTTCTCTAACTCTCAGTTTTGGTAAACCCGTAAGGTAACCCTAGCCAAACACATCACTGGAGACCTTCTTTGAAAAGGGAGAAAGACCCAGTGATAAGACCACAGAAGACTCTAAAAATGCCAGAAAAGAAAGATACACTTAGAGAAAAATACAAGAACCCTTAAACTGAGTTCATTGCAACATTCTCTAGCCCACCTTTTATAATATGCTGTGACCACCCCACGAAACTATGAAACCTTCAATACTGCTTCACCACCTGGATCCTAAGCATTCTTCATTAAAAGACAAGCCTTTGGAGTTTTAAAAAGAGAAACATAAACATGAAGAACAAAAGAATTATTGAAGGCCATCACTATCAGAAGTATCTGCACTGAGCACGTCCTTCTTAGTGGCTAACTGCATCGTTAAACCACAAAGCCCTTTACTGTGGATGAAGAGTTGATAGATCCTGCCTGCTCCTGAGGATACTTGTTATGGAATTTTAGGAGAGATTGCAGTTCAAAGGTGGCATGTTTTCCTCTGTCTGCTGGCAGCATAACTAAATGAATTGATGGAATAGCAGAAGGTGAATTGGAAAGGATGAATGCATGACTGCAGCACACAAACTGAGTAGATGAGTCTATCAGTGTTGACAACAAGGCAGCAATGCAGGTTTTCAGATGATATATTTTTCAGGATAATGAGCACGAGGATGTGTCATGTGCACTTCTGTCGCCAGCCAGCACCATGCTACATAACTATTCAAGTCTTTTAATGATTATACATTAGGAAAACTGAATTGGTCATTTAGTGGCAGTATAGGCATAGATGGAGAAGCTGCCCTGGCTGAGTGGCTTTCGGGTCACTACTCGGGCCAAAGAGGCTGCTTCTGAATATGAGTCTGTTCACAGTCAACCATCGATAAATACTGGTTAGCAGAAAAATGTCACCTGAACTTAACAGTGCTCTACAGGATGCAATTAAAATTATCAATGCCATAAAGCACATGCCCTTAACACATGCATTTCTACTGCTCTGTGAGGAGGTGGACACAGGGCACACTTGTCTTCTTGTATACACAAAAATGAGATGGCATCCTAAAGATGGGTCACTGGTCAATTCCTCTGAGTTATGGGAGCTGCTCTTGAGATTTCTTTTAGGAAAAAATCCCCACTAGCAGCATATTTCAGTGACACAGGATGAGTTACAAAACCTGCTTACTCCTGTGAGACGTTCCATCTGCTCCACGAACTCAATTTGCCACTTCAGGGGAGAATGGCGACTGTATTCAGGTTGGCAGATAAAGTGGCTACATTCGGTGGAATTATGGAGGTGATGGGGAATGAACTTGAGGATTTTTGAAATGTTTCAAACGTTAGCCGAGATTTTGAAACATCAGCATTTTCTTTCTCGCTGCTGGTACCTGATCACCAACTTCAGCTTTCAAAAGTGTTTGGGCATTGCCTCCCTCCACAAAGGTCCCCAGACTGGAAAGAAATAGATCCAGGATCCATTTTTGAATAAGTCAGATGAATTGATCTTGTCTGTGCTAAAAGAACAATTGTTTGAGATCACAAATAACAGTAACCTTAAAAGTCTGTTTAATGAGAACCTCATGTCTCCAGACTTCCTGGGTTAAAGTCAAATTAGAATCTCCTCAGATTGCAACAGAAGCGTGGAAAAGCCTGCTTGCATTTATAACATCCTGTGTGTATGAAGTAGGATTTTCTGCAGTGATAACAACCAAAATGAGGTTACTCTGGTTGTCAGCATCTCCCATCACTCTCAGATGGGACCATAGAGTTGCAGGAGAATAATTTCAGGGCTCTCACTGATTCTATATTATGGTAAATGGCATAGTAATTGCTATTACTGTGTAATAATGTATGTAATAATAATATAAAGCACACAATAAATGTGATGTGCTTGAGTCATCCCAAAAACCTTCTTCCTCTCAATCCACGGAAAAATTGTCTCCTATGAAATTGGTTGTTGGTGACAAAAATGTTGAGGACCTCTGGTTCTGAGTATCTCAGCTTCTTCCTTCAAGGGCTCTACTTATCTAGCTGCTGGAGAAGTCTCTTTAAATATACTTTTCTCCCACAAAGCACCATCTTTCATAATAATTCTAACTTTTCCCTTATCACTTACCTAAATTCACACCCTGACAGCTGGCAGAAACCTGGAGAGCTCTGGGAAATCTAACAGGACCTCCACCTATTTTCCCTTTCATTGCTATGTGCTGGAGTATGGCATAAGGCGAGGTAGCATTTGGCTCTCTTATACTCATTTGCTTTACTTGGCATACTAAAAATAAGAAGACTTTGTCACCAGGCAGTGAAAGGCAGAGGGAATGGCAGACTTTAATCTCTGATCTCCTGGCTCCACTTGGCCACTTTCTTATATATTCACTCTTTATGATCAGCCTACCCACCCCACCCCCCATGCTTGTTCTCTTTCTGGTCCAGCTACCCTACACCTTGAAATCTAACTACCAATCTGAAGAACTGAAAACTGAGTGTATTTTGAACCAAGTCCTAGCTTCCTAGCAGTCCTATGGCTGAGCCTTAGCCACGATTCATTGCAACAGACACACAAAGTCTTGAAATGCCTAGCAGGAAGCCTCAGACTCTCCTCCAGTGCAAACCAGCACGTTTCGGGTTTCTGATCTGGAGGAAGAATCTAAGACACACTTTTCTAGCTCTGTTGACACCAGCAATGACAATAATCTTGAGATGAGATTATTCCTGTTATTGGCCTAGTCTGGTTGCCTTGAGGAAATATTGCATCACCTCATGTTTGCCTATATGATATGCTGCTTTGTTCTTATGATCTGTGATCTTCTTGATGCCTGACACAGCAACCTGACAATGTTTAGACCCCTCTCTCGACACACTCTTCCTTAATCATCACACTGTGTTCATCTGTAGTCTTCCTACAATAGCACTACCATAAAGAACACTTCTCAGCCTCCCCATTAGAGGGGAGTGTTCATACATCAATGTGTACATAAACATATATATTCAGAAAAAATATACCCAGATCTCAAACACTCCTCATCACTGGTCCACTAGTAAGTTACGAGTTCCAATTTTGATTCATGATGTAAGTTGACCATAACTAGCTAAAATACCTCTTTCAAGTTGTGAAGATTCCTATAAAACCGTATGTGGAATTTGAAAGTTGTTTGATTAACAGATAAGTAAGAAAAAGGAAAATGGAGTTCAGGATTAAAAGGAGAAAAATCTATTTTTAGTGGAATATTCTTTCATTATATTATCCATATGTCTACACTGGAATATTTGTATCCACTGATATGCTTCTCTTAAAAACTACTGAACAAGGGGACTGGGGATTTAGCTCAGTAGTTCTGGCATCTGCCTTGCAAGTGCAAGAGTCGGGCCTCATCCCCGGTAACCACATACAACAATCCCTTGTGTGGAGACTCATACCCACCAGCAATCAGAATCACATACCACAGTGCCAGGCGTGGTGGCTCACACCTGTAATCCTAGCACTCGGGGGCAGAGGTAGGAGGATTGCTGTGATGTGAGTTGGAGGCTGCGCTTAGGGCCAGCCTGAACTACAAAGTGGAGAGCTGTCTCAAAAAACAAACAAACAAACAACAAACAAAAAACCAAAAAAAACCCCACTACTGAACAAATATTACCAAATTTTAGTATTCAGATATTTTTTTCTTTTTATTTCATTTACCTTCCCGAAATGTTCATAAGAAGTTGATATACTACAGATATTAGTAGAGTTATTCATTTCATTAGTTATAGTGCAAGTCCAGTGTATTGTAATCCTAGAAGCAGTTTCTATGAGCCATCTGGATCATGAACTCCATGACAGCTCATTACAGCTCAGTACCTGGCACAATGGCGAGCATATAACCTCAACAAATCCATATTGAATGTATAAATGAATTGATAATACATAAAAGTTGTTCAGGGTTTTTTTGTTTTTTTGTTTTAAGGTTTTTTTGAGATAGGGTCTCGCTTTGTGGTTCAGGCTGGCCCCGAGCTCAGCCTCCAACTCACATCACAGCAATCCTCCTGCCTCTGCCTCCCGAGTGCTGGGATTACAGGCGTGAGCCACCACTCCTGGCACTGTGGTATGCGGTACTGATTGCTGCTGGGTGTGAGTCTCCACTCCCAGTATCGTATATGGTTACCGGGGATTGAACCGGGTCCTTGTGCTTGCAAGACAGGTGCCGGAACCACTGAGTTATATCCCCGGCCCTCAGGGTTCTTATCATGAAGACTGTTATAGTCACTTGTTATATGAAATATTTCTTCTGTCAACTATTCTATTTTGTATATATTTTTTAAATAACTAGTTTAACTTGCATAAAGTAACATTATAAAGTTCGGAGATTCCACTGCAACAACCATAGGCAAGACCTGATTACTACTGAAAAAGTTACTTTTTTCTAGTACCCCACCCCAACTAACACTTTGAAAAAATAATAGTCATCTTAATGGAAATGAAATGGCATTTTTAAAAACATTTAAAAAATCAATACATATTAGGGATACAAATGAACATTTCACAGTAAGGAGTTCATACAGATACATATCTGTCTTAATCTTTTTTACTTCTCCTCTCTTCAAATGAAGTAAAATGGTTGGTTGTTTTTTGTTTCGTTTGTTTGTTTGTTTTGTTTTGGGGTTTTTTTGTGTTTTGTTTTGAGACTTTGTAGTTCAGGCTAGTTCTGAACTCTGCAATCCTCCTGCCTCTGCCTCCCAAATGCTAGATTATAGGTTTGAGCCACCACTCCCAGCATTGGTGTTTGTTTCTGATTGCTGGTGGGCATGAGTCACCACACCCGGCATTGTTGTGTGTAGATACCAGGGATCGAACTAGGGACCTTGCACTTGCAAGGCAGGTGCCAGAACCACTGAGCTAAATATCTGGCCCAAAGTAAAATGGTTTTGATTTCCCCTTCTCTAGTGTCTAATGGCGTGGAACATTTTTCATGTGCTTCTTACCTACTATATACCTTCTTTAGAAAGATGTCTATTCAAACTGCTCATTTAAAAATCTTAATGTGACCATTTTATTTAATATTTCCCTAAATGTCCCTTTAACTCAATAGACTTTAGTTTCGAGAGCAGTTTTAAACTTTTAGAAAATTATCATATCAAACAGACAGTTCTCTACCCTGTTCCTATCTTCATTGGTGTGGTAAATTGTGATGAACCAATATTTATACATTATTCTTAACTAGGCTCATATTTAATACTGGATTTCACTCCGTGTTTTGTAGTTCTAAGAGTTTTGACAGATACATTGTGCCCACCATTCTAGCGTCATCCAGAAAAGTTTTAACACCCTAAAAATCTCCTATGTTCCACCTATTCTCCTCTCCTTCTCTACCTCAAGCCCAGGCAGCCACTGATCTTTCACTGTCTCCCCAGCTGTTTTTCCAGGATGTCAGATAGTGAGAATTATGCCGTGTGAATCCTTTTCAGACAGCCTGGTTTTACTAAACAATACGCATTTAAGGTTCCTCCCTATCTTTTCATGGTTTCATAAGTCATTTCTTTTTATTATTGAATGATACTAAATTGATCAGATGCACCACAGTTTCTTTCTTTCTTTGTCTTTGAGGGACATCCTGGTTGCTTCCAGTTTTTGGCAATTATGAAGATTCATTCATGTGCGGGATTTTGGGTGGACATCATTTTCAAGTTACTTGGGTAAATAAGAATGCAGCTGCTGGATGATGTGGTAGGCTATGTTCAGCTTTGTAAGAAACAGTCAAATTGGCTTCTACAATGACTGTACCTTTGTGCATTTTTCTAACATTGAGAGTCCCTGTTGCACTGCATTTTCCTTAACATTTGATATTGTAAATTTTCTTTTTAATTTTGGTTATTCCAAATAGGTGTGTAATAGAATCTCACTCTTAATTTGCAGTTCACCAATGACATGATGCTGGACATCTTCTCATATGCTTATTTGTTTCCTGTATATCTCCTTTGGTAAAAAAGATTTGTTCAGATCTTTTGCCCATTTTATAATAGAGTTATTATGTTTTTATTATTGAATTGCAAGAGTTCTTTATAGATTCTGGAAACATGATTTGCAAATATTTTCTTCTGTTGATTGTCGTCACTTTCTTTATGGTATCATTTGCAACACAAAGGTTTTCTTTTCTTTTTTTTTTTTTAATTTTTTAGAGACAGGATCTCACTTTGTAATTTAGGCTCCCTTGTGGCCCAGGCTAGCCTTAAACTCACAGCAATCCTCCTGCCTGTGCCTTCTGAGTGCTGGGATTACAGGCGTGAGTCACCACACCCGGCACTGTGATTTGTGGTTATTGGGGATCAAACTCAGGACCTTTCGATTGCAAGGCAGACACCAGAATGAAATCTTCGGGCCAGGTACTTAGCTCAGTGGTTCCGGGCGTCTGTATCAAAGTCACAAGGTCTTGAATTCGATCCGGAGTAACCACATACAGCAATGCTGGTGACTCAGCCCACCAGCAATCATTACCACATACCACAGATGCAGGAGGTATGGGAGGCAGATGCAGGAGGATTGTTTTGAGTTCAAGGGTTGCTTGGCCTACCTAGTGAGTTCAGGGCCAGCCTGAACTACAAAGTGAGACCCTGACTCAAAAAAAAAAAAAAAAAAGATTTTTAATTTTATGTAGTCAAATGATTTTATCTCCTCTGCGTTTGTATTTTAATTGTTTACAGCCAGGATGTGCAGGGGCAGAACCAAAAGTAAGTGGGAGGGAGGGCAATAGAAAAAGCAAGAACCGGGCCAGGGATGTAGCTCGGAGGGATAGCTCCTCCCTAGAAAGCAAGAGATCCTGAATTTGATCCCTGGTATCAAAACCAAACAAAAGAAGAGAAAAAAAGGAAGGAAGGAAAGAAAAAAGAAAGAAAGAGCAAGAACTAAGATGACTCTCGAGAGCCACTGGCTTTAGTGCGGTGGAGAAAGGGGCGAGGGAATAAAATGTATCTCTTGCTCTGGAAGCGTCTGACCCATTTTCCCAGGATTCTGTGCGCTGTGAAGTCCACAGCGGGTTTGCCCATAACCAGGATCCTGCTCTCCTTCTCCTGCAGGTGTGACAGGGGCTCTCACAGCAGTGCTTTTGCCTCTTGGCATTTTGCTCCAGATAAACTAGCTTTTCTGTATTTTCTCTGACTAAGGTAGCACAAATGCAAAAGAAGTTTTTGACGTTCTTAGGTACTAGTGCACGGTGTTTCTCGAAGGCAGGGACTCGTTTTCATTTATCTTTTCATTTCTTAGCACCTTCTACAAAACTTGGTTCGTAGGCTCTAAATAAATGTCTGCTGGACGAGTGATGAAAGGTGGGACAGGGCCTGAGCTGGGTGGTTTTATTATCAACTGCCGAAGACGTTTGAACGCAGAGCCTCAGGCAGAACTGGTAGGAAAAACTGTCCCTGATGAAAACAAGAGAAGCAACACACAGGAGCTGATGGTTCCTAAGATGTACGTGAGGACCCCAGGATCCTCTGCAAATTAAGACGCTGCCATCTCCCGGCAGAGTTCTTAGGGGGAGGAGGAAGAGGAGGAGAGAAGCTGGGGGAGGCGGAGCCTCCTTGTCAGCATCTGTCACTGGAGGCTGGGAATCCTCCTCCTCCCCCCGCCCTGCTCCCGCCACCTGGCTCCTCCCCGAGTTCGCCAAGCTCCCCTCCCCCTTTCCCCAAGGACAATCTGCGAGAAAGCTGCCGCGGAGGAGAGCTCGCACAGAAAGGCAAGAAGGAGGCCTTAGGGGCAGAGCGCGGGGAGGGGGATCTGAGAGACAGGTTCTGTTCGTGTACTGGAAGGAGAGAGTGCGGGGCACACGCAGAGAGCCGAGGGACGAGCAGAGGTGATACTGGCACCAGAAGCCTGCGCCCAGAGGGGGATGGGCTGAAGAACCCCAGCCCCTCGGTTAACCTCCCCGCGCTTGCAGCACGGCTCTGTTCCCTGGGAATCTCGGATGACTGGGTGGAGGCTCGGGCAGCCTTGCCCTTGACCACCTGACCCCTTCCTTGGCACTCACCCAATTCTCATCGGCCTCAGTGTGATGCTGCCTCCCGCGTGCTTCCAGACACACGTGTGCTATGTATCTGTGTCATTCCTTTGCTACATGCCTGTCACTGTGTCCAGGCTGCTTGTGTGTGAGTCTGCATGTATTTCTGTGTCCCGTCCCCCTGTTAACTGCCCTAAGGGCATTGAGGAGAGAAATGAGAGCGTTCGTTTCCTGGTCAGCACTCCTAAC
>PVIR01016376.1:0-36773 GCA_004026965.1 Petromus typicus | reverse complement strand
TGGGTGTGGAGACTCACACCCAGCAGCAACCAGTACCACATACCACAGTGCCGGGCGTGGTGGCTCATGCCTGTAATCCCAGCACTCGGGAGGCAGAGGCAGGAGGATTGTGATGTGAGTTTGAGGCTGAGCTCAGGGCCAGCCTGAACCACAAAGCGAGACCCTGTCTCAAAAAACCTAAAAAAAAAAAAAAAAAAAATATATATATATATATATATTTATGTTCTGTAAATGAATCTTTTCTTGCTGGCTAGAAGAAATAGAAAGAAGTTTTACTGTGTAATATTTTCCCTAAGTCACTAGCATCTCAGGGACGCTGCTAATACGTAAGTGGAAATTCCACAGTCAGTACTGACAGCACCATGAGAAACATGAAGACGAGCCTCACCTTATGACATCGTAAACAGCTTCACTCATCTAACACACCAGTGGGCACGGCTGATTGGGTGCTGATCCGCGGAGGACCGTGTGCCCCGCTGTGGCCCGCTGTGAGCGCAGCAGGCTGGAGGGTTCACCCCGCAACGGGCTTATTCTGGGAAGTGAGTCTGAACACAGGCCAGGTCAGAGCGACCGGCACCCGGATTCCGTCCCCCAACTGGGACTGCTTTGTCTCTTCTCTTAGGACTTCACCTGCATCAGCAGCGTACCCCCGGCAACCGCAGGGGGCCTCGCACCCCAACCTGTGACGTCACCAGGGAGGCTCAGCTTGGGCTGCCGGCCTTCTGCAGCCGCGCAGCATTGGCGTCTTGGCTCCCATTTCTCCACCCCTTTAATTCTGACTTTGAGGCTTTCTTCTGCTGTAGTAATGAGCAGGAGATCAGAACCTACCAAAGGGCTCTCCAGGACTTACTCCAGTTTCTGTGGATATAGCACTGAGTGAGGCAGGCAGTAACTGGACCCATGGAGGACAGAAATAACAATAAACAAACAAGATCAGAGCCCTCCAGCATGACAGAGGCTGCGGCCTGCCCTCCACATCTATCCTGTCACCCTTCCCGTGGCCTCCCACCTCACCTCACCAAGGGACTGGATATGGCTTCTCAGCCTGAGAGTGCACTCCCTTGCCTCCCCTCAGAGTGGATATATGACTGAGAAAGGGACAGAAACGGTGTGTGTTGCTCCAGTCATGTCCTCAGAGAACCTGACGATCTCCTCTCCTTTTCACTCCTTCCTGTGGGCTGTGCTACGAGCAGTTTCATGGAACTACCTTTAACAACACAGACGAAGGCAACATCCAAGAAGGGAACAAATAACAAGACAGAAAGAATCGGGGGCCTGCATTAGTCGGGGGACACACACTTACCTGGCCACTGAGCTACTCCGGACTGGTAAGAAAGGTCTGAAGTGCCACAGCAGCTCTATTTTTGTATGTCTTAGTTACAGCAGCCTTGCCCACACCTCACCCGATACATAAGATAAAATAACTCAGTTATAATACATGCTCCGAAGGACACATGCAAGTTGCTAAGAGAGGGAAATAAAAAGGTTATCGGGGGGAGGCATAGGTTACTTTATACAGGATTCTCCCATCTCTCCAGGGAAGTTACCTACGGGGCCCCTTCTGCATTGTTGATGGGAATGAAAATTAGTACAACCACTATGGAAATCAATACAGAGACACCTTGAAAACTACAAGTAGAAATTCGATTTGACTCAGCCATTCCCTTTCCAGGTGTTTTTCTCAAGAGTTAAGGTCCTTATATCACAGTGATCTATGCATACCCACGTTTATATTGCAGCACAACTCATAGTAGCTAAATCTTGGAAGCAGCCTCTATGTCCAACAACAGAGGAATGGAAAAATAAAATATGATATTTATTATACTGAATATTACTTTGCCATAAAGGATAAACTTGAGTCATCTGTAGAAAAATAGATGCACTCTGAGACTGTAATGTTAAGGGGAAATAAATCTAACACACAAATTCAAGTATCACATGGTTTCTCTTCTATGAGAAGCCAAAAGCATAAGAACAAAATAAAAGACAAAAAATAGGAAGTAGGGAGATAGATATTCTTTTAAAGGGGGAAGGAAGAGCTGTCGGAGGGGGAGACGGGATGAAAAAAGCTATTAAGATATATTATGCACATGTACAATTCCACACAAGGAATGGAAATATTCTGCACTGAAAACATGTACAAAAAAGAAAGAGGATCAAGAGATGGAGGAAAGGCAGGGAGGGAAGGTGGGGGAGATCTGAGTTCTTTCAAGTGCTCACTACAGACAAGAAAAGAAGTTCTCTCTATGGTATCTACAAATATTAAACGAAAATGGCAAGAAATGGAAAAGGCTTTTAGAAGTATATGAGCTCGTATCATCCTGCCCTGCAATCTCTATTAAGGTCTTTTGTCAAACACTATTATAATATGCTCTGTAAGAAGGTGCTTTTTGATTTAGCACTTGGACAAAGTCAGCATCAATGCACAGGAAGCATTTCTGAGGCTCAACATACTTACTGTGCAGAAACACGGATATGAAAAACCTTCCACTAAGCCTCATTAAAAATAAAATCCATTTTTCATCAACACTTTTCCCAGCAGTCAGTTGTTCTGCTTCTAGAACTGCGGAATAATTGATGAGAGCTGTGCCGGAAGCCCTGAAGAGCAAGCCTTTCTCCAGTCGCGCCCCCAGTGAAAGAAACGGAGAAGTTATGACACTGAAATGCAGTCCTCAAGATCTGCCACACAGATTTTTGTTTCACATGAAAATTAAACTGAAACAGAATTAAGGTAACAAAGGTTGCTTCTCTTCCTGAATGTCTATTCAGTTTCTGACAGCACCTAAAACCTCAGCTCCTCTTGGCCCCGGCAAAGGCCACTAGACTTCATGGCTTGGTTCCTGGCCACATTTCTGGAGTTCTAGGAGAGATAGTTTGCTGCCCTCCAGGAGTTTATGATCCACTGGTGACAGCTGTGAGGACGCAGTGACCAAAAGGACAAGGAAGAAAGTGCTCCAGGAAGACCGGGGAGCAGGGTCTCCCAAAGGGGCTGGCGTTTCCCTGGGGGACCAGCATGGCAACAAGGAGGTGCTAAGAAGCCCCATTCCCTGTAAACAGAAGACATGGAAAAAGCCAAGCCATGGGAAACCAGTGTCTTCGGAGAAGAGAATTATGTCCAGGGTAGATGGCGCTGTACCTGGGAACACAATTAACTACATAAGCAAACCAAAAGTCGAAGGCAATACGGAACGTGGGGTTTCAAGGATTAATGCATGATTTCATTTTGTTTAGATGTTTGGAAACGCTTCTGGTTTTCAGTAAGGCCAGTTCAATATTCATAAACTCAACTCATTTATATGGTTCTTTCTCACAAATTATTGTTTGTGATTAAGAGCTTTAATGTTATACTTGAGCTCTATGTATACTACTGTTGCATGATGTACATTCATTTTTACATTGTTTAGCTTCATAAAGCAGATTTTTATTGAAAATAATATGGATCATATCAACTACATGCATTTAAAAATAAAATAAATACTTATATTTTCCTGAGTTTTTCAAGATGCTCCTTTCCCAGAAGGCTTTGCCAGCCTTGAGTATTTTATTTAAAAATTGTGTAATAACTGAACATTCCTCCCTATATCAAAGTTCTCCATCATCAACACAATCTGTATTTTGAACGATGTCTCTAATAGCTACAAGGACACATTTACATGCTCTTTTGCACGCTGATATTTTGGCCCCATATTTGCAAAGTATTTAGCTTAGAGCAGGGAGCTGTGGAATCAATGAAAACACCAGCCACAGCTGGAGTCACCAAGCGGTGGGGCTAGGAAAAAGCAAGAATTGTTGCTTAAGCCCATCATCAGCCTGAACTGTGTGCAGGAAGTACTGGCCCTGCTTTTTAAGGTGCCAAGTTGGCTCCCTAACTTTTACAAAATCAAAAACCAAGTGCATCTGTGAAGTGTGTGAGTCACGAGCATTCATAAAATGCCATGTCTAAATTAAGTCTTATCATCAAATAGTATTTATTAAACACCCACATCCTGCATTCACATGGCAGTGAGGCACGTGAAGAACAGAGTACTGTCTTTAGCCATGAAAATACCTTATAGAAAATACCAAACAGATGCTAGAGGGCATAAAGATATTTTTATTGCAACTATATCCACCATAAATTTTAAGTAAACTGAGGAATGGAGCAACTTCTCTCATATGTCGGGTCTTCACTGAAGTGCTTCATGTTCAATTAGCTTTATCAGTAAATAAAGGATTTATATGCAGCTCCAAATGATGCTTCTTTGAGGGTGTGAGGAGAAGTCCTCAGAAGAACTACTCATGTACAGATTAACGTTATTATGCACCGTGCTTTTTTAAATGAGGCCATCAGAGATGTAGTAAGAAGCAATGTCTACCTCTGAGTTATCAGAGTCATTTTATTTTAAACTCCATTATACTAGTCAATATTTACTGCTATTGCCTTTTGTAATTACTTCAGAGAATATGTGCACTAAAATATTCATAAAAACTGAACAAACTGAACATATGAAGCCAATAGCACCAAAATTACTTTTTCTATCTGGCAGCTGAGAATATATACAAGTAAACTGAAAAATAAAAAATAATTTGAGTCAATCAACGATGGTTTGTCTACAGAGCATCAGAAAAACCTGTTTGTTTTCATATCGTGCAATTAACTTTAAAAACACTTGACTGCATGAATCAACCTGCTCATACATTTTCTGGAGGGATTCTAAAGTGACTACATCTGAACGGGATTTGCTTTCTCCACTCTGTGTTTTTGTTTCCTGAGTCACGCTCTTACAACGTCCTGACGATACGTGGCTCCCACTGCTCCACCCATCTACAAATCCATCTGATGGCTTTTGGTGTAGTCAGCAGTTTATTCCATAATCTGCTACATAATAAGCAGTGAAAGGTGAAAATAAGTTTACTTTTTTACTATATTTCCTCAAGATTCAAAAGTTTTTTTTAAAAAAAGTGGTGTGAGAAAGAGACAGAGAGAGACAGACAGAAAGAGGTATTCCCTCCCTGCCTGGCTCCCTCGCTGCCAGGCCCCTGAGTCACAGACCCCTGACTGTGCACAAGCAGGGCTCCCTGAGCACTCTGAGGAGGCCTGAGCTGTGGGAAACTCTCTCACCCAGCATGAATGAGGACCCTTCATTATTTTGGATCTTAGGATCTCAACTCACCATCAATACCTTTAGTTAACAAAGAGCTCTGTTTTGACATTGTGGACACAGGAAATTTGAGGCTGAGAAAAAGTGATATCACTTATGAAACCTTGTGGCTCTGTGTCTGGAATTCCTCTAAGTGACCTTCAGGGAAAGCACCAGCATGACAATGGAGCCCTTCCATGTGACACACTCTCCCAGATGAGGCTGAAGACTCGCCCATGTTAACCTATATTCTGCCCCTAAGGAATAATGTAAAACAGTAGAGCACTTCATTTCAGAGGGCTTGCTATAAATTAACATAATGGCAAATTTGTTACTAAAGATACAATTCTTTACCTCAAAGTAGTCCATCAGTTAGTTCTTTACTTTATTATCATTTTCTTGTTCCTTCGAAACATTTTATGTGAAGTAGTTTCTCACAAGAGAGCCTCAAAACAATAAAGTCCAAATCCTTGAAATATATTTCAAAGAATATTTTGTCTTATTAGCTATAAACTATTGTTATGCTTAGTTATATGAGAAAATGCTTTCTCATCATTTACTTCTTGTTGTTGTAGAAATACCACCGTATTAAGTCAAAAAGAAAGTAAAGTATAATATCATGTAATTTATTGTTGTAGCTCTAACAATAAAGGAGGAAGTATTACAAGTTCATTATGTACCTATTTCTGCCAAATGCTAATTTATGATAAACTAATACAAAAAAGAAAAGAGTTTAGTTTGAACTGGTAACAATGTTCATTTGTAGAAAACAAATATTCTTATTTTGGATTAAGCTTCATCACCTGAAAGCTAAATGCTCCATAACTGAGTATCGAATGTAGATTTTTTTTTCCATCAAGTAAAGAGTCTTCTGAAGATAGGATGATGGAATATAATAGTCAAAATGATTTTAGATTACCTGTGTGTTTCATTCATATATATCTTTCCTTAGCAAGGATTACATCAGTAGTCAGTAGCCAGACAGGAATCTAAAGGCAGAATCACCAGGTTTCCACTTCTATACTTAAGATCTACCAGGACCTGAAAGAAAATGCTGATGGATAATGCTGTACATTCCACCCTTTGTCCTCCAGGCATCGCTCTCTGCTGGTCACTGCATTAGCACAGAGGGTGAAAAATGGGAGGCATGGTCCTTGCCTATGGGCACGTGCTGTGTGGCAGGAGGCTGGAGTAGCAGCTGGACGACACTGTGTCTGTCCAATGCCCCGAGGGTGGAGAGGGGCCCTGAATTCTGTCCTGAGCGCCAACGGAGGGTGCTCAGGAGACTCACTGTACTGAAACCCAACTTAATTAGAATGTAAACATGACAGAGGCAAAAAAACCCCCAAATAACCCAGCTAATAAAAGAGATACTAGCCGACATTAGTCAACTCTCATCTTGGACTTACATGTTATCATGAATCTGAGAAGCTAGAGCGAAGACCAAGCATTTAGCAGAAGGAAACATCACTTAATGGTGCCAACGTCTAGGAGGCTATCAAACGACAGGAAATACGAAGCAGGCCCCCTGAAGGGCATGAAGAACCTACGAACACTGAGATCGATGTCTCAGTGTCTCAGCCGATCTCACACAGTGCCAGTTGCTTTCCTTCTTTTCTTCTTTGCTTGCTTAAAAACAACTCCACTCCTATTTCTTTTCTTTTGCTTTTGACAAACAAGACTGAGAGTCCTGGATTGCTATAACACAAGTTTGTGGTGAATCCAATTTTATCAGAGAGGGCAAGGTAATATAAGACGGTGCTACAGTTGTGTCACTTCCATAAATGGTTATTCGTTGCCCTGGCCCCTTGGAACAGCAAGTTATGTCACTGGTGGAAGAACTCGTCCAGGAAGTAGAGCAGAAACCTCTCATTCTCACTCCTCCCTGCTTTCCTTACTGTGCTTTACTAGACTCTACTCCAGGGCACGGCACCTGCATGAAAGGCTTGTCTATTACCTTCTCTGCTTCCTTCCTGCTGAGCCACAAGCAGGTAGAGCAGGCGTTGCTTCCTGTGCCGTGGTCCTGCCATGCCATCCCGCCATGGAGCCAGTGATGGGCTGGAAGAGGTGCCAAAGTAAACCTCCCTTCCTTTAATTCGTGGTGTCAGGTGTCATATCTCAGCGACAGAGAAAGTAAGACAGTCTCAAACTCCTTCTGGAACTGGCCTCTTATCCCTATTTTGTAGATAAAGATACAGAAGGGTCCAGACTGAGTCACATGGCTGATACCAGTGCTGGGCTTTGAGCTCTGGTCTCCCTGATGCCTCAGGCTATGTTCCCCATTTTAGTCTACCTGGTGTTGCTATAAAAGAATACTATAGATAATCATATGAAAGGAAAAAAATATTTCTTACAGTTCTGGAATCTGAAGTCCAAGATCCAAGGGCTGCATCTGGTTAGACCACTGGTACAAGCGTCATGACACCGAGAGATTCCTCCCAGTAACAGAGGTGCCGGCTCTGACCTCTTCGTATAGCACCACTAATCCCACTGTGGGACCCCAACCTTCCACCTCCTCCCACCCTAACTTCCTCCCCAGGGCCCTACCTCCAACACCATCACAGGAGGGGCTTGGGGACGTAGTTGCGAGATGTGAGCTTCGGGGACACATGGAAACCACAGCAGCCTCGTCACCATTCAGCTACCTCCTTATCTGCTCACTGAACAAAGAGCAGAGTGGGTCTCTCGGGCCACTTCCTTTCATTTTCACCAAATTACTGTGGAATTTAATGTCTTTAGAGAAATGAACATTTCTAAAACATCGGTCAGTAACCATTTTGTTCCTGTAACTTCTGTTCCCTTTGTTGCTGCTATTTACACTGATGTCTTACTTAGCTTTAATCAGTAGGGAATAATTTTGAGTCCTTGCCTTTTCTACTCAGTGATGTTCAAAAATCCATCCTCATGTTCCCACATAGTTTGGCTCATTCATCATTTCAGTGAACATAAAATATGCCATCCTGGTGATTATTTGGATTCTTTTTAAGTAACCATGGATAACTTTAACCTTCTTCCTATATTCCTGTGACTATTATGTGACATGGAGGTATTTGTAAATTAAAACAATTTCTAAAATAACTGGATTAGCTTTCCTGTTGCTGGACATGATACCAACACTCACACCTGAAAGGAAGAGACGTTCAATTTGGCCCATTTTAAGGGGATTCAGTCCATAGTCAGTTGGCTCCAAGGCAGAAATGTCATGGCAGAAGGGCATGGTGGAGCAAAGCTGCTTACCTCATGGCAGCCTGCAAAGCGATTAGAACAGCGCTACAGAGGAAGGTTCCGGGACCAGATCTAGTACCCAACGCCTCCCCTACTTGCGCAGACACCTAGCAGAGTGCCTCACTAATCCTCTGGGGTGGCTCCCAAGTCAATCAAATTGCCATCACCAACTTTAACTGTCACAGTAACTATAATATAAAATATATTTTGTTTTATATATTAAATTACTTTGTTATGTGGCTTGCTTAAAACTATAACAATGCTCAAGTTCAGAGGTTAAATAAGAATTACTTTAAAAATAAAACAACAATTTTTTGAAACATTTCTGGAATAAAATAAAAATATTCTGTGAAAATATGATGTTATGGTCTGAAGGTTTACTTACATCTTCCCCAAATTCACATGTTGAAATCAGAACCCTCAAGGAGACTGCGTGGGTGAGGAAGGGCTGGGGGAGTGGTTAGGTCATGAAGGTGGAAGCGTCAGACACGGGTCGGCCCCCATCTACCAGTCCTTCCCACAATGCACGAGCACAGCAGGGCAGCGGCACCCACAGTTTCAGGAGCTCTTGCCAGCACTGGCTCTCCCTTCATCTTGGACTCCCAGCTTCTGGATGTATAAAAGATAAAGCTCTATTGTTTAGGAGCTTCCTAGATCCAGGTCAAGAAAGCATTGTCACAGGAAAATGACCACCTAGCAATACTCTCCAGCAAGATCCAGGAGGGAGGAAGCAGATTTGCATTTTAAGCCTCTTGTGTTGGACTTTTCTTTTACAATAGAAAAATAGCTGGGAGCAAGAATGAGAAGTTGCAAAGATTTGATAACTTTCTATCGATCTAGGCTACACTTTTCTCCTGGGTGACAAAGCTAGAAACATTTCAAAGCCCAATAAAACTCCACTGCATGCAGCTGCAGAGCTGAAAGGAAGTCAGCTTTTTATCTTGAGCCTCTTACCTAGATTAATTATTAAGAGCCAATAAGGAACTAAAATGTAACCGAATGGACAATGTGGAACACTTGACAGTGATTTGTGAGGAGGCTTCAGTGTGCTATCTTCCTGAGCCAGGCTCTGATTTATAGCCACCCTCTTAGTGGAAGGAAAGGCAAGGCCTTCAAGCACACCTTTTAGATCGCTGCTACATAAAGTTATGGAGCAACAGCAGCTCTGTACCGGTGGCAGAGCTTTTCCATTTCCCCCTCAGGGTGTTTCCCTCTTCAAGGGAGTGGCTGTTACAGGTGCATCCAGAAGAGAGGGGCCGGTGGCCGTGCAGGTGTCACGAGGCCTGTGGGCGCCGCCATCCCTGTGCCCTGTGCCTGGTCCTCCACATCCTTCACAGAGATCAACCCTCTCACTCCCCACCACAGCCTCTGTCCAGGTGAAAGCTCCTTCACTTAGATTTTACAGACAAAGCAAGACAGAACAGGTGTCCAAGGACACAGTGGCTGGGCTATCCTGTCTCCTTGAGAGCACGTTATCTCCCTCCAGGCCAAGGTGTATGTTTTTTCTCAATCATGAATATCTACAAATTTCCACTGTGTGTGTGATAAGATGGACAAAACCTACACATCAAAGTTCTGGGTGAGGGAAGAAATAGAGGGGAAACCAGGAAAGAAGAAAGGCGCCCTGCGGGGCCACGTCCCCCACAGAGTGGGGTCTGCATTACACCGCTGGGAGGCCAGGCACCCTGTAAATATGTCGCACGTTGGAAGAGGTGGGGGATGCTATGGCAGGAGAGAGGGGCAGGTGAGGTGGCCCAAGCTATATGATGTGGCATCTGATTTGTCTCCTACAGGCCTCTGATTTTCAGCTGAGACTAAACTCACAGCGTGCTGCTGTGTGTTAGAATTTCCTGCTGAGGGCAGGGAAGGAGCAGCCTCTAGATTCAGAGGCGACACATGCAATGGAAACCCTGTGTTGTAGTCAGGCTTTGCAAGGAAACAGATTTAATACAGGGCACATAACTTCCAGGATTATTTCATAATAGTCACTTGAAATGTCAAAAGCAGAGTAAGAGATCTAGCCGCACACTAGACAGCCAAAGAAGCCAGTGAGGCTCTGGATCCCACACAAGTCCAGCTGAAGGCCTACAGTTCAAAATGATGTCCTCCGTGGGTCCAGGCAGTGGCAATGTCTCATGCTTGTCAGTACTGAGGATCTGTACCAGCAAGGCCCAAAGGCCAGTGGTGGGGACAGGAAACCTGCTCCACTGGGGGGAAGGCTGAGGGACGTAGGTGGATCTGTACTGGAGTCAGGAAGTGACGCTCACAGTGAAGCTTAGAGCGCCCTGATGAGAACAGCCATTACCAGTGACAGCGAGGCCCTGAGCTCCTCCTTCAATGTGAACAGCATCAGGAAAGCTTCCATTAGGAAAGCCAACTGCAGCAAGCTTTTCCTAGAAAATCAGCAGCCTGAGATCTCTCCCCCTATTCTTTTTTTTTTTTTTTAAGTGCCATTAGCAACAATCCTCAGGGAGGTGTTCCATGCACCAAACACACTGATTCAGTTCAGCTGAAGTTCCAAGCTGAACACTAGTTAATCCACCAGACCCTCAGGCCAAACTTTTCTTTTTTTCCTGTAGAAAAAAAGAGAAAGGAGTAGGGCCAGAGGCCCTTGAGTAGCATAAGGCTATCAGACTCTGGGCTCAGCCCAGGCTCCCCACTGCATTTTCTTTACAGAGTAACAGCAGAACAAGAACCAGAAGAGGATCTTCTCCACTTGCTAGGAAAATTCCGTGACGACTTGAGGAATTAGGAACTGCGGTACAGACAAATGGAAAAGAAATAGGAAAGAGAATCTTATCATCGCACGATCTAAGGGCAAAAAAATGAAACTGTAACCTTCTGGCTGGACGGTACGCGTCCCGGATTTCCAGGCCGAGGCATGGACCTTCACACGGGCTCCTCGCGGCTCATCACTGCTTGGTCTGCACAGTGACTCTGCTTTCTTTGTGTATCTCTCTTCGGTCATTTTTTAAAATATTATTTTTGGAATTCATTATATACTATAATTAGTAATTTTATCATTATGACTCTTAAAAATCTTCTCTGTCAAGTTTTTCAACCTTAACTATCCTATCTGTTGCAGTAAGAAGTTTTACCTTGTACATAGCCAAATCCATAACTCTTTGTTATATATCCTTTAGAATTTGTAAATTGTCAAAAAATATTCTTCACACTGTTGGGGTATAGTTTGGGAATCTGCTGTGGTGTAGCCTTTAGGGGAACAACTTGGCAGTACTTCCATTTCAAACTAAAACTCACCTGTGGAGCAAGTTATTATCTCTCCCTTTCAAAATTTACATAGAAGGAAACTGTATCCCATAGGAAAGTTTGTTATTTGCTGCTATAGTTAAGTGGCTGAAGAATAAGCAGTTAATGACATTTTTGCTTCTTAATGATGAGGACATCTGTTACAGGGAGACACAGCAGAAAAAGAGCAGAAATTGGTAACTTCTTGGTTTATGTGTCCAGCTCTATAGCTCCAGTTTGGGATGAATTTCTATAAAAGAAGGGCTTCCTGAGCTGCTTGATAGCTTCAGCTCTAAGTCTGGTCCTCATCTCTTAGTTCCAACTAGAAGTAGTTTCCTAGGACCTGCCTGGCAGCATGCAGAGATTATGACTGCTTCCAATGGAAAAGGCTCTAAGTCTTCTACATCCCAGATTATGTACTTGCCAGTAACCCTAATGCTGCAGTGATTGTCACCGACATCTTTTCCACTTAGAATAATGTGTTTTCTAATGATTTAACTTAACCTAACCCATGAACTTCATCAATGTTCAAGCTGTTTCATTTGGGTTCATCCTGCAACACTGTTTTCATTTTTTTTCTTCTTAGAAAAGTCTCGTTTTGCATTATGTGAGTTAATTTTAGTGCCTAATGATATAAACTCATTGCTAACATTCATAAGAAAAATTATAACAGAAGTTAAAGTCTTTAGATCTGAATGCCAAGATAAATTTTGTCATCTGGTACTTTGCCTCTACCTAAATACATTTGTTTCTCTCCCATCTGTTTGGAAATTTATTTAAGCAAATTAACATTTCTCTCAGAATTAATCTGGTTTGCATATCAAATGGCAAATATTTTTATTTGAAGAAATTTTGTATACTTTGTTATTTGGTCCTCAACACACCCTCCAAACCATAACTACTATTATTTCCATCATACAGATGAAAAACAGACTGAAAAAAGCAAAATAACTTGCTTAAATTCAAACAGCTACTCAGAGATATGGCTGGAATCCCATTCCCCGGCGGGCGGGTGCTCTGAGCTCATCCAGCGCCACGGCCCTACTCTCTCCAAAGCTTTTCTACTCTCCCATTCTCCTACAAAAGCCAATATAGGACCTCCAATCCTAGCTTTCTGAGGAATCTCCAGGGAGATGGATGTACCAATAATGTACCAATAAAGATTTTTCCAGGGAGATTCCTCAGAAAGCTAGGATTGGAGGTCCCATTTGACCTGGCCATTGCTCTGCTAGGTATATACACAAAGGAATTAAAAGATTCATATCATAGTGACATATGTGCACCCATGTTTATAGCAGCTCAGCTTGTGATTGCTACATCTTGGAAACAACCCAAGTGTCCATCAACTGGATACTGTATATAGAAGATGTGGTTCTTTTATAGAATGGAGTATTATTCTGCCATTAAAAATGATAAGATTGAGTCATTCATACTCAAATGGATGTATCTTGAGGACATCCTGATAAGTGAAATAAATAGGTCACAGATGTGTAAATATCATATCCTTTCTCTAGTATGAGACAATGAAGATGTAAATGAGTTCTAGTATATATAGTTGATATTGTGAAATAGAAAATATTTAAAGGGAAAGAGGGTGTAGGGATAAATAACGAAGGGAAAAAGAATGTGATACTAATTAAAAAAAGGAAACAAAGCTTGTGTGTGTAGGGGGTGGGGAGCTGCAGAGTGGGTGGGGATAGGGGAAAAAATGAGAATCAAGTCATGTCATATTCTGGTACAAACTCTCAATGTTGAATGTGATGATGATGTGTATTCCTAATGTAAATAATAAAGATTTGAATTTTTTTTAAAAAGCCAATATGGTATTGTTATTTGATCCAGGCCAGACTTAGGGGCCCCAACATCTTCCTATAACAACACTAGGTCTCCAGGGTTCACTGAAGCCCAGTAGCTATAGCAAACTGCTGAGCCATCCTTGGAGACAATTTTTCACTCTTTTGCCCAAGAATCTTCCTCAGGCTTCTCTTTCGGGCCACAGAGGCTCGGATGCAGGCATGTCAGGGTAGAAAATGAGCTGGCATCCAGCAAGATATCACTAGGCCTCTGTCATGCGGTCAAAATCGTGTCTGCAGCAGCAGACCACAGAAAGAGCCGAGGTTCAGCTGTCAGACAGCCCCATACTGGAATTCAAGCAACACTGCTTGCAGCAATTATTCCTCTGTAAAAGGGAATGACCAGAACATCCCAGCTCACAGTATATGGCAGGCACTATTACATCACTAGTGGGACAAGCATTGACCTCAGATTCTCTTCCCTGTATGCAGATAAAAGAACGACTTCACCAGCACCCCCAAAAGAATTGAAGGCTATTGAGCATAAACTACTCAACACAGTGCACGCCACATGGACACCTGATGAAAAGTACTATTATCATTGCCACTGTGAAGAAAGGACTGGCCTTGGTGAGGTCTTTTGGGGAGTCTGAGTTTTAGAGAATAGCAGGAAGAATGATCAGGAACGATTACTAGAAATTATTAAATTATTATTAAAATTATTATGCATGAGATAAAGAGGGCAGATAAGGTAGAGAGAAAAGAAAGACAGGCAACAATGTATAAGGCACAGATGATCCATCTTTAATTTGTGTTCAGGGTCTGATGAAGACACAAACTAAGACTCTATCATTAACATACATTCTGCCTAATTATTTCACCTGTGCTGTGTAAGCTGCAAAGCCACTGTGAAAGAAAAACTACCTGCAAGTGCCAGGCACTGCATGGTGGTTGGATCACTGCATCAGAACTCAGCAACCCAACTGCAACAAAATGAGTAATACCAAGCACACACCTGTGGAGGATCCAAAATAGTCCTAATGACTCCAAAATTTAGCAAGTAGAAATTATTTTGGAAAAGGGATCAAAGGGTAGAGCAGTATTTAAGGAACTCCTACCATAAATGCATTATTGGGAAAAACAGCAGTAATTTCAAATGATTCTCAGCTGATAAATAAATTGCACCCCCCACAAGGACAATCAGAATCAATGTTTGGGAATTTGAAGGAAAAGAAGTAGTGAGTGTTGACCTGCCTTGGCCCAGGAAATTCTGTGTGACTCACCAGAGAGCTGAGCCGTATTGGGAGGATGCTGTGGAGCGAAGGACCAAGCTTTCAGATGCTCCATGGCTGCAGGTAGGATAGCAGCGTGTGCTTGGCCACCTCACACTAGAGTCCTCGGCAAGCAGACACATTTCTGCAGCCCTCAGGGTGTGTTTATGTCAAATGGTGATAAGAAGAGCCCCAGGCTCGCAGGGCCGCTCAAAGAGTAACCAGGACTACGGACACAAAGGCACCAACAACACTTGCCTCAGAGCTATGGGCCACGCCTTGGTGGACACCACTGATGACCTCCATTAGCCTTGGAAGTTCAGGTCACTTTCAACTGTCAGCACAAAGCAGAACTGAAGAAACCCATGACATTCTTCTCTTATTCCTGGCAGGAAGTGGAGGGGACCTTGTCACAAAAACCGAACTACAGTGCTGAGGGAGGCCCGCAGACACCGCTGGTGGATATGGGGTCCCGTGGCAACTGGGTCACACAGTACCAGATTTAAAGGACTCACAGAACAAAAGGTAGCAGATAAAATGGCCCTTCTCTTATTATCTATCAGGAAATTTATATGCATATATTCACTTAAATTGGTCTCTACGCCTTGTCTTATTGTTGTATGTATGGCTAAACCACTTTCTCTTTATTTCTATTAAGGGGATTGTACTGTGATCTTTCTCACATTTCTTCCCACTAAACACATCTAAGAACACTGTCCACATGGACTAGTATAGACCTGCTGTGTTTCTGCGATGAGCCACAGGCACTGCGTTATGTAAGCAGACTCTAATATTTAAGCCTCAGTAAGCGCTAAATTTTTCTTAAAATTTATAATGATTACTCAATGAATGTTTTTGTCTATAAAATTTACATAGTTTAAAAGTTTATCAAGAGGATAAATTTCCAGCAGTAGGGCTGTAAAACTAAAACGCATTTGTTATTGTTTCAGTATTTTTTTTCTTTTCTTTTGAGAAATACCGCCCAACTTCCTCTTAGAAAAAGAAGGCACCAAGGCACTGCCACAGACAGCAAAACAGTCCCTGCTTCCACTTGGTCTGTCCAACGGGGAGTTAGAAAACCCTGAGTGGCGAGGCCGCCACGGGACATGCAAAACAGGACATCTCATTCTATCCGGCATTTCTTCTATGATGAATGACACAACCAAATATTTACTTTTCACTTTTGTTTGCCATCTATCTTTATTTTACTGAGAAATTTGTGGACATATTCTGTGTTTCTCTTTCTCTTTCTTGCCATCTCTCTCTTTCTCCCCCCATCTCCCTGTCTCCGTCTCCGTCTCTGTGTCTCTTTCTGTCTACTGAGTTCAGACCGAGGGCCGTGTACCTGCTGAGCACAAGCTCTGCCGGGGCTGCACACAGTCCCAGTTCTCTCTCACAAAGGATTTGTTCTTTCTTTTTCTTACTTAAGGAAGCTACTTGCCAGTTCTCTTTTAATACTAATTTGAAAAGCTTTCATTTTATTTTTGACATATAATAATGAAACATATTCCTGGGTTACACTGGTATGTTTTAATACCTGTATACACTGTTATAATCAAATCAGGATACTTAACATATCCATCATTTGATACGTTTATCATTTTTGCAGTGACTACAGTCAAAATCCTTTCCTCCAATCACTATATTTTGAAATATACAATAATTATTGGTAGCTCTAGACCCCCTGCTATGCTGTAGAACTCCAGATCTTATTACACCTAATTCTAACACTATACCCATCTCTCCTCAACTTCCACTATTCTATTTTCAACTTCTATGAGATCAACTCTTTTTAGGTTGCACATACGAACCAGACCAAGTGCTACTGTCTTTTTGCACTGAAGGCAGAGGAAAAATTTCTGACTTTGGGCAAGAATTATTAGGATAAAATCTCAAAAACACAGGTAACAATGGGACAGAAAAGGAAACAATCAAGAGTAACGAGACAACCTTTAATGTTTTAAACCAAGAATGTCTGTGCAAGCTGTACACAAACAACTTTAAAATGGCCAGAAGATCTGGGCAGGAATTCCTCAAAAGGAGATATACAGATAACCAATAGGGGTGTCAAATAAATGCTAATATCATTCATCATCTAGAAAAGGCAAGGCAAAACTAGGAAGATATCACCCTGTTCTCATTAGAATGGCTACTGTGAAAAAGTCAAAAGATAAAAGAAGCATTATTGTGAGAATGGAGAAAAAGGGCCCCTTGCACATTGTTGGTGGAAATGTACATTAGCAGAGACACTGTCGAAAGCAGACAGAAGGACTTCAAAGTTAAAAACAGAACAGCCCCTAGAAATGATAGTACAGTATACATCCCCAGGAAATAAAATCTGTATGTCAAAGATGTCTGCACTTTGCTTCCTACCTTGGCATTTATTCACATTAGTGAAGAAATGAATTCAAACTGTCCATGAATGAATGGATAAAGAAAATACAGTATATATACAAAAGTATGAATTTGAATTTATAATTATTACTTTTCATTGATCTTTTTCTTTTTTGGCTTCTAGTAATTTATATTACTAGATGTTCATAATTTATGTGTATAGCTTATTTATATTCTCCTCTTCCTATTTTTTTTTTTTTAGGTTTTTTGAGACAGGGTCTCGCTTTGTAGTTCAGGCTGGCCCTAGCTCAGCCTTCAGCTCACATCACAGCAATCCTCCTGCCTCTGCCTCCCGAGTGCTGGGATTACAGGCGTGAGCCACCACGCCCGGCACTGTGGTATGTGGTACTGGTTGCTGCTGGGTGCACACCCACCATTGTTATGTGGTTACCGGGAATTGAACCCGGGCCCTTGCGCTTGCAAGACAGGCGCCGGAACCACTGAGCTAACTCCCCGGCCCTCCTCTTCCTATTTTAACCATTCTTATAGTTTATTTTTCCAAATGAACTTGACAGTCCATTTCCCAACTTACTAAAAGGATACCTTGATTTCTACTTACAATATATTTAGTGATCCATTTAGAAAAACTAGTAGTTTTAGTTTAAGTTTTCCTGTGCAGCTATAAACTGTATACCTACATATTTAATGTCTTTTGGTAGATTTTTTTTTTTAATTTTACAAAGGCATTTTCACCTTATGTAACACTGCTAAAATTTTCCTATATATTTTTATCATTTAGTTATTATTATAAATAGGTTTTCTTCTTTCATACACACTCACACACACACACACACACACACACACACACCTGTACTAGGGATCAAACTCAGGACCTTGCACTTGTGAGGCAGGTATAGTGCCACCAAGCAAATCCTTGGCCCTCTTCTTTCGTATTTTTGTCTCTGACTTAAATGTGTAACCAATCAACTTACCCTAGTATTTGACATTTTTGTTTGTTTGTCTGACTTGTTTTATTTAGTACACAGTGGTTTTCTTCTTCCTTTTAGCTCTTTCTTCAGTTGGGGTACATTTTAATTTCTGTATCAAACTTTCTTAGAACATGATATATACTCTTTTGACTGAGAAAGTTAATAACTTCAGGATATTTTTTCTTTTGGCAACTTATTTAAATGTCTTTTTCTATTCCATTTCTTTTATTGTTTCAGACCTTCCAATTCTTCTTTCCCTCACTACCTTTGGATTCTGTGTCTATTATCTTCCATATTTAACACACTACCTTTTCCTTTTACGTCCACAGATTGCCTCAAACCCCCCTTCTAAGTCACTGAGTGTTCTCTGAGGCTTACTTTCTCTCTTATTTTTAATTTCTTTTTCACCCGAGTATTGCGTGGGCCCACACTCCACCTCCTTGGCTAGGGTGACTCCCTTTTATCTCACTCTGATTTTATCATCTTGTCTGTTTTCTCCTTTTCCATATTCTTTGAATGATTTTTATAGCACCGAGGAAGTGTTGAGGTTTCATACTTCCCCGGCACAGCCAGTTTCCCTCCAGAACCAACTCCTTCGTCCCTGGCATTCCCTCGTTTCTCTTTTGGGGCCTTTACTCTTTGTTTCCATATGCTTTCTTCTCTTTGCTCATGATTAACCTGAACAGCTCTTCCAAGACTATATTTTTAAAGAGAAAACTAGTAGAGAAATAAATAGGAAGTAGGGAGAAGTCTAAATATTTTCCCAAATTACAGTCTGTTGTTTGAAAAATAATTCAATAAATTGGTTTCATTTATACTGCTAGTTTATCTTAGTTCAATGAAAAGAAAGTTTTGTTATTATCTGTTTCTTTTTCCTAAGAATCTTTTTAGTTTTTGTCTTATACTGTGAATAATTACTTTGAAGATAATGATAGTCTATTATTATTCTAATTATTTCCTTATGAAACCTGACTTCATTTTTTCATAAAAGGATAATTCATTTACTGCTTCCCTCTCCTTCTAACGCCTCCTCATCCTGTTTCAGTCCGAGGCTGAGAACTGCAGTTCTAGGCGAACCATGCTCAGCTGCGCGTGCGCAGCCAGGGACCGCACAACTGGCCGCTGCTCTCCAGCCTGTGCTCCTGAAAGATAAAGGCCTGAGTCACTCTACAACCAGGCGTTAGCCTCGTTACCCACTGCAGGGTAAAGCCAAAAAGGCTTTGTTCAGAAAGGCCCAGGGTCTGTTCCATCTCACCTTCCTCTGCCGCAGCACAGCACTCTCGCTCAGCACACAGAAGCAAACTGCCTGTGGCTGGTGCCAACAGACGTGCCCCTGGCCACAGTGCCAGCCGCTCTGTCCTAACCGCTGCGGCTCCTGCACACCTCTGGCTCCGGCCCTGGCTGTGCTCTTGCCCTTCTTTTCTTCCTGGTCCTGCAGTAAGCTCTGCCGCTACCCAAAGCTGGAGACATTCCTCACCGTAGGCAATTACACTCACCCCCTGTTCGTCTCTGCTTTCTTTCTGTGGAGTCAGTTTTATAAATGCTGACCCAGCTGCTTTTTCTTCTGGTGAGACACTGAGGGTCCAGGGACAGCTGTCCCGCTCCTTCCTCGGCGCGGCCTGCACACCACTCTGGTCTAAACTGAGGGGGGTGGGGAGACTCGTGAGGGTTTGGGGCCCACCTTGTTTCAGGGGAGCAAGACGTGACACAAGATTAGGGGACACGGGGAAGTCCCAGCTGCGCACTTGTTCTTCTCCCGGCTGTTGTAATACATAGGGCCGACTCACTTTCTGCTGAATTTTAAAGTGACTCTTATCTTTGGACATGCCATCGGCTTTTGGGCCAGAGAGATGCGGTGATTTGACTTTATGGCATCATCTTATTCTAGAAGCTGATTCTCATCCTAAATACCCTTAAAGCAACACCTATCAAGGGCTGGCCTTTCAAAAGTAACTCTAAATAATTATGCTCTTTCTTCAGTAACAAAAACAGAGAGCAGTATCAGTTCGACCTGAGAGGAAAACTCACCCCAAAACACAAAGGCTCTGAGCTAACAAATACACAGCGAATGTGTGCACCCGGATATGTAGCACAGTGGAAAACCAGTGTGTTTTTAAACACTCAAGTGAGGGTCAGATTTAGTTGTTTATAAAAATGTCAAAATAACAACTATGTCAGTTATCAGAGAAATTCAAACCAGAATCCACACACGTCGTGCATGGCCAAAAGCCTCCATTTTATGTTTTATTTTTACTGTTACTTTAATCTCTCATTAGAAATACCAAGATATTGACAATGTTTTTTTTTTAAATAATCACCCTTAATAATAATTATTATAATCTCAAAACATCAAGAACAGGTTTTTAAGCACAGAATGCTTCAAAACCTACCAGGAAGGGCTGGGCATTTAGCTCAGTGGTTCCGGCGCCTGTCTTGCAAGCACAAGGACCCAGGTTCAATCCTCGGTAACCACATACAATACTGGGAGTGGAGACTCATGCCCAGCAGCAACCAGCACCACAAACAGCAGTGCCAGCTCATGTGGTGGCTCACGCCTATAGTCCCAGCACTCGGGAAGCAGAGGCAGGAGGATTGCTGTGATGTGAGTTTGAGGCTGAGCTCAGGGCCAGCCTGAACCACAAAAGCAAGACCCTGTCTCAAAAAACCTAAAAAAAACCCAAAAAACAAAAACACCTACCAGGAAGTAGAAAGAAATGGTTAACAGCTATTTGTAGATTCCCCAAGAGTTATAGTAAATATTTTTCTATCACTGGAGCAAATTATTGAAGGGATGTTTTCTTTTGTAGTCCCCAGAATGAACACACAAACTTCCTTTCCGTTCTGTGTCATGCTGAGCTGAAATGATCTATGTTACTGCATGCGCCACCAGCAAAGAATAAAACAAAGAAAACTTCCCTTGGGTCGTGACAAATTTAGCCTGATTCTTTTTTTAAAGATTCTAAAACTACCATTTCAAGCAATTGGTTTTCACTGGATTCGAGATCAAACCGTAACAACTGTAGGAACAAATTACTAAAACTGGCAAAATCTGAAGAGCATCCCTATAGTCACTGTATTGAAAAACAAGGATTTAGCAGTACCACAGCTGCCTCTGATAATTAACACAGCAAGTATACTATGAATGGAATACCTCATATTTTATTTTGCTTGGGACAAAATTAAGATTATTTTCTGTATAGAAACTGATTACCCCATGTTATTTACTCACCCCGTTCTATGCCAGGTACTGACTGAGGATTCAGGATATGTACAGTTTAGTTTTAACCCTCGCTCTTAGTCACCTTCAGAACCAAAGTAGGGATACACTCAAAACACACTGAGTTTTTATTAGATGTTGAAGCACCAGCATCTATCCCAAAATCAAATCAAGTTATTATAACAATAAAGAAATACCCCATTCATAATTGTAGAAATTTAGCAAAAGATTCCTTACCATATGTAAGGGTGTGGGTATGGATGAAATGATATTTTCAGTCACCTATATTTCAGCCCCTGGGCCCAGGGCCTTTTATCAGAGCATTTACAATAATTCTAATATTGTCTATTACACACACACACGTACATACATACACAACACAAACACATACACCACATACCAGTAACTGAGAAAAGCTACACATGTATCAAGATATAGGTGATAGAAATGGAGAATTAAAGTGAATTAGAAAATCCATTTTATTATTTGGGTTTTTAAAATAATTGAGAGATCCCAGTATTTTTTTTTTTTTAAGGTTTTTTGAGACAGGGTCTCGCTTTGTGGTTCAGGCTGGCCCTGAGCTCAGCCTCAAACTCACATCACAGCAATCCTCCTGCCTCTGCCTCCCGAGTGCTGGGATTACAGGCGTGAGCCACCACGCCCGGCGAGATCCCAGTATTTAAAATGCTATTGCCAGTCCTTTAGAGTAGTAATGCTTCCAGCTTTTCAATTGGCAGTATTTAGAATCCTACTGCAGTGAACCACTGTTAAATACATCATATTTACTAAGTTAAGAGATAGTTCTGACTCTTTCCCACAGCTCCCTTAAATGAATGGAAGAGGACGGTTCAACAGTGACAACAAATGGTTTGCATTTGGCTACACATATGCAATTTACATAGGAAAACCGAATTCAATAAGTAACACAAATGGTACTATACCAACACTGAATTATATTGCTGTCAGTCATTTCCTGTTTAATAAATACTGAAGGACACAAATGCTAAGGATTTCAGCCACTGCATTGGCAAAATTATTTCAGTGTTATTATTTTACAATTTGAAATGCCTATGCAAAATGAATACATATTATTTAGGAGTGTAATGCACTTGTTTGAGAAAAATTTTAATTCTAATTCAATTACATACCTAAAAGGTGAACTATAAAAATGACTTTTATTATTATTCTCTACCAGTAAAAGATAATTAAAACAATCAGTCCATTGAGGAAGAGTATAGTAAATCACTAAGATTATAATACCTTTGGAGGGTGATTATGTTTGGTTGGATCAATCATCTCTTTACTTTTTAAAAAAAATTTTTTTTTTGAGACAGGGTCTCACTTTGTAGTTCAGGCTGGCCCTGAGCTCAGCCTCAAACTTACATCACAGAATCCTCCTGCCTCTGCCTCCCAAGTGCTGGGATTACAGGCGTGAGCCACCACGCCTGGCACTGTGGTATGTAATCACCTCTTTACTTGGAATTGTTTAGCTAACAAATCAGCTCTCCCAAATACTTCATTGGAAATCACATTTTACATTCCATTCTCAACTGAAATATTACTGAGTTGACATTAAGCACCAATTGGTCATACTAACGAATACCATGCCAGGCAGATGGCTGGGCAAGTAAGAAATGTATTTGGGAAACAGGGAAAATAATTGTCTGTGACATTTGTTTATCTTGTATTGAATTTCCTTTGAATGGCTAGATGGGAACTCCATTTCTAAGGATAATACAGAATCAAAATGATAAAAAAAAAAAAAACTACCCAGACACACATCCTTTAGAGTTGTTGTGCTCCAATCAAGTCACTGCTGAAAACCCACATTCTCAACCCAGATTCCCATACACAAGTCCTATGACTTCCAAACCAGCCCTCTGCACACGACCACTGCCCCACCATGTGTACCCCACACGGCCATGCCCCACAAGCCCCCACGCTGTCCCTCAGGCCTCGCTGTTGATAGCTGACCCTGTCTTGTTGCCTTCCAGTACCAGTTATGCTCCTCTTCTGCTGAGTATTAGCAGGAATTTTGATCTGACCTTCCTCGGGGACACTGACTGGCTTAAGACAGGCAGAAGGAGGAGACCATCCTCCTTAACACAATTATTGATACTCCAAAGATACACTGGTAAGTACCAGTACATTATCTTGACTGTAGTAACTCATTTAAGCAAAACTTGACATGACCTAAAACGATTTCAATCAAAATGAAAGTCTATGTCTTTGCTCAGTGATCAAGGAATAAGAAGTTTTTTGTTCCCTTAGATGTTAACAAAAATGTACATTGCCCCAGGAGTTGCTTACAGAATTGTGCTGACTTAAGAGGAGGGCAAATGGAAAGAATTAGGGACAAAGAGTGTCACAGAGTCACTGGATCAAGACAGCCCTCAGTCTGTTGTCTTACCTTCTTTGTTGCAAGAACAAAATAGCAACACTTGCAACTTAAAGAAGGCAGGGTGACTCGTATTACACTCCATAGTCAGCTGGCTCCATGTCAATACAGCATGGCAGAGGCATGTGGCAGACGGGCCACTCATGGGACGGGAGACTGGAAGCATGGGGAATGAAGGGAGGAGTCAGGAAGGGGGATAAGCCTTTTATGCCCTGCCCGCAATGAACCGCCTCCTCTGACTAGACCCACCCTCCTCATACCAGCTTGTCCATAAGCCCCTAATCCAGTCACCTTCCCAAGCCCCACCTAGGAGCCCTGAACGCTCTGGCGGACATTTTACATCTAAACTGTAACATCTGTCTGCCTCTAGAATTTCCAGCTTCATCAGTCAATAGATTTCTTTACTGTTTGCCTATTCTCAATTGAGTTTATTTGCAGCATAAAAATACTCGACTGACACATTTCTCCAGTTTCTCAGTGGTAATGAAATAAAGTTTTTGTTTCTGCAATAAAGATCTAAAGCGACAAGGACTTGTAGCAGGGCCTACATGTTGGCTCTAGGGTGCTGAACATCTGAAGGAGGAGAAGGAGGGAAAGAAGGAAAAGACACACCCTTTTCTGCTCAGAGTGCCTTTTAGAAGTTGCACACCTTTTGTAGTCATGGGCTGTTACCTGGGGACGGTTGCTGGACCACATTTCACAGTGAGGGAGGCTGAGATATGCTTTTCCCGGGCAGCCATATGTTCAGCTAAAATGTCCGCCTCTGGGGGAGAAGGAATGGACAGATATTGGAGGAAAAATAGCAGTTCCTGCCCTCACGTTTACATGAACTGCTCCACAGGGGGCAATAATCTATTTCCCAAGATCCACCAAATCACTTGCACTTTTCTTTTTAGGCTATTTCATATCTCTCCTAGCTCAGCAGAATCTCAGTCCCATCTGCTGAGTTTGACACAAAAATAAGTCCATATTGTGTGTACGTTTGTGTGTGTGCCAGCTGAAGTTCAACTGTGGCTCACTTCAATATTCTGTGACTAATGTGAATCTCTGATGGGACACACTGGAATTATCCCATGCTCTCTTCACTTGAGAGCATTAAAAATTTAATAAAGGAGCACAGCTAGGCCAGGCAGCCACTCTCGATGTCCAGTTCGTCCAAGCATGCTTTGGTTTTTGAACCATTTCTGAATAACTAAATTAATGCTGAATGATATGGGCAACTGGCAGCACTAGCTAGAATTCTGAACTTCTAACAGATTAAAAGTCCCTTTGTATTAGCCAGAAGTGCTCATCTACACAGTTTGCTGTGGACACATTCTCAATACTTAGGATTTGCACTCATTTCTAGAAGTTTTAAAAAAAATTTTATTTACTTTTTGATACTGGAAATTGAACTCAGAACTCTGCTCTTGCCAGCCAGGCACAGCACCACTGAGCTAAATCCCCAGGCCATCATTTCTAGAGTTTGAAAACAGAAATCTGTCTCAAAAAAACTGAAAAGCAAAACAAGACGGAAAACCGTTGAGCAATCTCAATGCCAATAGGAAAATATCTGTGGCTCTCAGCAAGATGTATAAGACTTCACTTAGATTCTGGCTTTGCCCTGTTACCTCAGCCCTTGGAATAGCAAACATTTCATGTGACTCACATTTGTGGCTTCATATAAACTCCTATTTTGGCCTTGAATTGGCTTCTCCTAGTCTTCTCCTCTTGAAACTTCAACTTGGGTGTAACCTCCATGATGGAGAAAGTTTTCCCCAACCTCTGTGACAGTATTCGGTATTTATTCTAATTCTCTCCACAGAAATCACTCTCTGGTTGCATTGCCACATTACTTCTCCCCATTCACTTACTGACCTCTTTCATCCACTAGCTTTGGGGCTCCTCAGCAGCAGCAATTTTACCTTACCCATTTCATCTCCACAGTGCCTAGAACAGTGCCTGCCCAAAGAAGAAATCAATATTACCAAAAGATCAGGTGTGGTTGAGTTGAGCTGTGTGATGGTTAGGCTTAACCGGCAACTTGAATAGGTTGGGAGCCACATACGGGATTAATAAAGCAGATTTCTGGTGTTTCCAGGTGGGTCACCGAGGTGTGACCTTGGATATTATATATGGTCCCTGGTCTCTCAATTCTCTAAAAGTGCAAGCAAAATAAACCTCCTCTCCTTTAAACTGTGAATATCAGGTACTGTGTCCAAGCAGTAGGAAAGCTACCTACACAGGCCGTACATGAACTCACTGTTAATTATTACAATCTGTGAACAGCTTCTTCATATCTGGAGTCACTCAAATTCTCTAAACCCTCTCCATACCCTCACTTTCATCTGAATTAACACAAGCTTTTGGCTTCCCTGAAATACTTCTTTGAGATATGATTTGTTGTTTTTATATCAATTTGAACCTATTCTATGTAATAAACCACTAGTAAATATAAAATAAACCTTCCCCCCCACACACACACTCCATTTCCTTGGTAATTTCTGTGATCACAGACAGGAGGCAGGAGAAGCACAATGGAGAAACAAGGCCCCTTGTCTAGTAACCACCTGGGTTCCTTAATCCCAATGGGCTAATTGTGCTGGCAACACAAGCTCCCATGCCACTGAAAACCCAGCACTGAAAGATCCCAAGCGGGTAACCTGTGGACTCTCATTCAGGAAAGGCAGCACAGGATCCGGAAGTCCTCTGTCCAGTGTCACTGTCAAGAGATCTTCAAGATACTCTGAAGTCCATTGTGCAACCAGTAACCAGAACCTACTTTTAGTACAAAGAATACTCCATGGATGCTTCTCAGCATAATCAAAGAAATGAAGACTTACACGGTAGGACACAGAGACTCAACAAAACGTCTGTAAATGCCACCAAATATATTCTCTGCCTCATGCTCTGACTCGGGGGTCTAAAAGTTCCTTAGTAGTTATTTAAGTAATGAGTTTATCCTGTCTTACAGTACAGGAGACATGGAATCATATTAGAGGTTAGATTCTGCCAGTCTGAGTTCTTGCCTAGTGCCGGCCCTGTTGACACTACTGAAGAGTACTGCTTTATAGTGATGAACAAACATGTAGAGGCATATGTCTGAGTTCAGAAATAGCTCCCCACTAAGTAGGGGAGCAGACTCAGGCAACTAGACTTCCAGGCTTCAACCATCTGCAAAATAGGGATAAGAATACCTCCAAAGTCATGGTGATTACACGAAATAAATATACATTTAACTTCTGTGGTTCATGAGAAATGGAAAATTATCATTGTTGCTAATATTGTTAGCAATGCTACCAAAAATAATAAGGGCTAAGCTTTAAGAGTGGCAGGATTTTATCCTGATCTCAAAATCCATAGTGAAGAGCCACTAAATATTTAGCCAGAAAAAAATCAGAAATATGATCCTCATATAAGGATAAAATGCTGACTATTAGTATCTATAATAAAACACAGCAATATAGTATACATCTGGAATAACTGATGTTATATCTATTTACCAAGAATCATGCATGTGTTTCTTCTATTAAAATGGTTAATTCATTATAAATTTATATATGTTAAAATTTCAGAAAAATCTCACAAGCAGATTAACTGATAAGGACCAAAGATGAGATTATCAATAAAATGTTAACTCGACTGAAAGTCTTTTATAGATGATATCATTCACTTGGTAATTCCTTTTATTATACTGTGGAGGCAAATTAGATTTTAGCCTTTCAATATTCTTATCAGTGTCCTAATGCTACTGTAGTAAATGACCACAAATGTTATAGTTTGAACATCACATTATTTATTACCTTACAATCGTGTAGTACGGAAGTCCTGCGAGAAAACCAGTCTCAGTCTTTTCTATCTTCTGAAAGTAGCTGCCTGTATTTCTCAGGGTAAAGACCATCCTCCACTTCAAGCCTAACACTGGCATTTCCCAATCTCTTTTTCTAATTAGGATCCTTGCTTCCATGCCACATTTTTTTTTCTCCAACTCTGAGACCTCTGTGGTACAGACACCCAGAACCTGCTGGAAATTGACAGAGAGGCAAGAAAACAAAAAACTCCTTTGGCAGTGATGATCACAGTAATAAGCCTAAGCAACAAACACACACTGTGAGAAGACTTTCAATCCTGAGAGTTAATGGTAATAATGACAGAAACAACACAACCCAAGTTCAGTCTACCACTAAAGAAGCTAAATCGACCCTCTCTATCCTGACAAAGAAGGGGCATGCTCATTTCTGCTTGCCAATTCTATTTACCTTTTTTTCTACTTTTCTCCTGTGTGATATTTAGCATTTATTCAAACTCATGGAAAAAATACAATTTAAAATGATTTCTTAAAACCCTGTCAAGAGATAAAATAATCAACAGAACAAGACTTGAAGCTGACATAAATGTCATACTCAATACAAGAACTAAAATAATTATGATTAATATTATAAAAGATCTAGTAGAAAAGGTTAAAAAATGAACAAAGGAAATTTCACTAGAGGTAGAAATTTTTTAAAATATTTAAACAGAAGATCTAGAAAGAAATTAAAAGTAAAAAAATTCAACAAGTTCATTATCTTACTAGCACAGCTGACAAAAAGAACCAGTAAACTGGAAGATAAATAGAAATTATCCAACTGATACAAACAGAAAAAAAAAGAGTGTGTAGGTGGGCAAAATAGAATATCCAACAATGATCCATCATCAAAAAGTTAATATATATGTAGATAGACTTTCAGAAGAAAAGTGAGAATAAAGAAGAAAAACATTGAAAATACAATTCCAAAATTATCCAAAATTAATGAAAAAAAATCAAGAATCCAAGAAAATTTTAAGCAAGTAACAAACATTTTCTAAAGATACATTTAGGTACATTATAGTCAACCTGCTGAGAACTAAAGATGGAAGAAAATCTTGAAAACAGAGAAAAAGAATCTTTCCAGTACCAGAACCAAGACAAGAACCTCTGAGACCTTCCTGTCAAGACATCACAGAGCAGAAGCCAAGGAAGCAACATCTGTTAAGGTCTGATAAAAAGGGAGGAAAAAGTATTAATCCAAAAGTCTATGCTCACCCTAAATAATTTTTCAAAAATGAAGACAAAATGAAATCATTTCAGGTAAGCTACAGCTAGAAGAAGTCATTCATTACTAGCAGCAAAGCAATGAAGGAAAACTTAACAGAAGTTCTTCAAGATGAAAATAAATTACATAAATTTAGGTATGCACAAATTGATATACACAGTAAAGGCCACTAGAAATGGTAATAATGAGGATAAATACAAAAGGTTTAAAAATCATATTAAAAGGTAGCTGGTGAAAACAACAGTAGCAGGTCTGTACTCTTATTCTTAGCAGAGATAAAAGATGGGAGGGACCAATGTCAGTATACTTTGAAGGTTGATGACAATGTACCTGAAGATAATACAATATTACCAGGGTATGGATTGTGAGAAGTCAAAATCTTTTACAATGAGGTGAGAAGAAAGTCCATAATTTTCAGTTCTTCCCATATTATTCTATGGAAAAACATGAATGCATGGATGTGTAAAAGGAAGTATTCTGAAAGCAAAGATTTGAGCACCATTTAACAGACTTGGGCCCATCGACACCTGTTCTATCTTACGCAGGATTTCCTAAGTCCATTCGAACATGGAAATATCTCCTGACTCTGTGCAGCAAGGAAGGTTCTGGGGAGAGAGGTCCGAGCCCTAACGCTGAACTAAATCTGCACACAATTAGCAAGTTACTGTTTGGGGTTCCATTTACTCACTAGTAAAAATAAAGTCATAAAATATTGGTGGAATGAGAAATTAGAACTTGAACAGAAGAAGGGGCAAATACTGCTGCTCAAAGCTGGTCCACAGCCAGCAGCAGGATCTGAACTGAGGTACAGAATTTCAGGCAAAGCTAAAGACCCCCAGGGCCTTATGCTCTACTGGACCATGTAAGTACATGGCACTGTGCTATGGCAGAGTGGAATATGACTGTGCATGCTGTAAGACGTGGGATACGTCATTCACATCTGTCATGGACTGAATCTAAAGTACAACAGTGTCTGAGTTTACATTTGCTTCAGTTATCACCAGAAAACAGCTATTAAGCCCAATTTGTCTTATTAAGATGCACTATTTACAACATTTATGTGTGATTTAAAATACAGCAACACTTGGAATTTAGTACTGTATTTGGGACTTATAGCTTTAACATTTAAGATCATCTGCAACATCCAAATAGCAAAAATCCACGAATTTTACTATGGGGGAGTTTTTCCTAGGCCTTTGCCCCCTTGATATCTGACCGTAAACCAAATCAAAAATCTTGCTTGCTAAAATTACAACTAATGTGTATCAACAAGTCTTTTTCCTTTAACCATAATGATGCCACAATCTTGCAAAGCCAGAGCAGGTCAGGTACCAGCCTTCTACCTATCTAAAAGAGACAAGAAAATATAAATAGCTCTTTATAAAAAGACCGCTTTTACAAAGATAAATAAAGTAGGGTATTTACAGGTGACAATTAATACTTTCAGCGTTCACTGCTTAAAAAGACAACCCACACCACCACGGATCCTCCTCGATGGTAAAAGTGACAAAGAAGACATGTCATCTGCTCCCGGATAAATACACAGGCCCGGCAAGAGTAGCCAGCTATCTGCACGGAATCGCGAGGACAGGATGTCTCTGGCTATCATCTGACTAAGCACAGCTGGAGGGAGGACACCTGTAACCGGAGCCCGGACCTGTGACTGGCTCCGGCTCCCCGGGGGATCCCACAGGGAGAACTGGTTCTGGAAGCAGCACCAGGCGAGGACGTATGACTCGCTGCTCCTCTCGATGAGTTTGCAATTGAGTGAATGCCTTTGTGGACTAGGAAGTCAATCCAGATGTGAAAAGTTTCTAGATCGTTAGGCTGTGGTACTTCAGGAAGGAAACCAGCATCTCAGGGACCGAACGGCCTACTTCCCTCCAAGGCCAGGTCTCCACAGTCAAAGCAAACAATTAGGGCGACGATCCAGATAATTCAGGGCACCCAAATCCACTCTGGCCTGAATTATTGAAGGTAAAAAGCAGTCTTCTTTGCAGGATGTGGTCTCTCACATCATTCACGGGAGTCAAGATTTCTCAGCATTTTTCAAGTAGGGAAACCGGCATCATTCACTGCCTCAGACAAGCCAAGTGGTCAAAGTACGAATGTGACCCACTTATGCTGCTTCCGGTACTTTGCGTGTTTTTTTCTAAGCTGAGCAGCGCTTTTCTTTCCCGAGCTCCACGACCTGTGACCTGAGCAAGAAACAGCAGTAGAAGGTAGATGAGGCAGAAAGCGAGGGGGTGGTTTACAGCCCTGACTCAAGAGATTCAGAAATAAGAGGCCCTGGAGTCCTGCGCTTGCCCATCCTGGTGGGATGCAGGTTCTTTTTTCTTTACTTTTAGGATTATTTATGTATATGCCTACTTGCTTTTAAACATTTTTATTTTGGGGATATTTTTGAGTTTACAAAATCTTTGTGAAGGTACTACAAACAGTTCCCACATGCTCCATATCCAGTTTCCTCTGCAGTTAACATCTTCCATTGATGGGGCACGTGCTGTAATCAATAACTCAGGACTGTTGACTAGGAACTGAAATCCATGCTTTATTCAGACGTCCTCAGTTTTTGTCTAACATGCTTTTTCGGGGTCCCATCAGGATACACATTCCATGAATCTCACTGTCACGTCTCCCGAGGCCCACCTACCTTGGCTGTCCTTATTCTTTAAATGTCTGACAGTCTGAAGAGAACCAGTCCAGTCTGTGGCACAGCCTCCCCCATCACAGCTTGTCCTGCTTTCCTTGTGATGAGGCTGGGGGTACAGACTCAGAACCGGGGCTCACAGAGCGCAGCGTCCTTCCTCTCCTCACTGCGAGGGGAGTCCTGACTGGGGACAGGACTGATCACAGGGATCCAGCCCATGCTCCCAGCAGCTGCCACTGCCACCCTGAGCACCACACTGATGGTCAGTCTAGGTCCACAATCATTTCTATCCATCTATATAAAATATTTTTTTAAAATACTGACCTCTTAAGGTAATTTAGTTTAAAATAATGATAGAACACTCACTCGTTTATTGACTCTGAGACTCTGAAGAATTCACCAAGGGCATGAAAAAATGTTCCCATCCCAAGTTCATGAAGTAGTTGATAGATGTTAAGTTTGAGAGGAGATCATCAGAATGATTGTTTCAAAAAGAAGCAGTTAGGAACTAGACAGGCAGCGCCAGCACTGAGTGGCAGGGGAAGGTCTCCCAGAAGTTCAGCAGAGGTAGCAGCAGCCGGCTGGCAGGCTTTCAGATGCCAAGAAGTGCAACACGTTCCATAGCCCTGACCAAGAGGAAAGGTGATTTGACAAGTCCTAGTACATTGCCATGAGCTAGTTTGTTTGGTTTAATAGTTACCATCAAAATCAGAGACACTGTAGCGTTTAGGTGAAAGCGAGGGCTCCACAGACAGCGACTTTCTCGGTGACTGTCCTTAAATGCCAGCAGGTCACAGATCTAAGCAGTGCGTTCACACGGGGAGGCCACAAGAACTGCAAGGGATGATCTTCCAACACAGCCCTGTGTTGAGCATTCTGTACTTCTTGCTACAAGGAACGTTCTTCAGAGAAACATGAGCAACAGCAGCCGGAGCCTGTTTCTCCCCTCATCGGGCTGCCTTTCCTTCAGACACTTACCACTCTCTGGCACCGTTTGTTTGTTGTCCCTCCAGCTTCACTGGAATGGAGACTCCACAGTGGCAGGGACTGTCCCTTCTTCACTGTTCACTCTCTAAAGTCCAAGATTATTCCAACGCAGAATTCAGGCCCACAAAGTTAAGCGAGGCAGAAGAGAAGGCGGTCAGAGCCAGACCTCCTCAGACGGAGCTTGCTCTGTCTGGCCAGGTCTCTGCATCTCCCTTCCACGGAGCTGAGGCTCTGGCCCAGCAGCCCCCTGACCTCCCCAAGGCCCAGTTAATATCAAAGAGCAAAACATCAGTTGTGTGTAACAGCGTAAAACTCACATCACTAACCTGACCCATACATTTAAACAGATCTTCCCCTGGAAGGTGGATACGGTGTCATAAACCTGGACTGTCTCCCAGAAGCTAGACCTAGACATACTGTCAAAAACTTTTTTCCATGAAAGTATTTTTTACCAGTAACATTTCTTAGACAAGAAATAACTCCCAACTTTCACACCTTATAGAGACATTATGAATTTTATATTCTTAGATACTTTCTCAAATTGTATCAAGACTCAAAAAGACCATAAAACAATCATAAAGAATTTTATTTTATTTTATTCAACCACTCCTGAGTGACTTTCATATACTGGAACCAGTGGACATCTGCTACAGATAACACAAATTATAAACATAAGTACTTAGATGTCTTCAATTTGATGAAGTTATTAAACACAGACCCTAAAGTTACAGTTTTTTCTCATCATTATACTTAACAGTGACCATATCATAGTTTTTTAAAAACCTGGTTATAATCTAGCAGAAAAAAATATTAAACATAAATGCAACATATTTTCTCATTTTACCTTTCTTTTCTTTTTTTAGGGTTTTTTTTTTGTTTTGGTTTTTTTTTTTTGAGACAGGATCTTGCTTTGTAGTTCAGGCTGGCCTGAGCTCAGCCTCAAACTCACATCACAGCAATCCTCCTGCCTCTGCCTCCCAAGTGCTGGGATTACAGGCGTGAGCCACCACGCCCGGCACTGTGGTATGTGGTATGTGGTACTGATTGCTGCTGGGCTTGAGTCTCCACACTTAGTATTGTATGTGGTTACCAAGGATCGAACTTGGATCGTTGTGCTTGCAAGACAGGCACCGGAACCACTGAACTAAATCCCTGGCCCTACATTTTACCCTTCAGTGCTAAATTGAGAAAAAGAGATTCTTAATCTCAGATTTGGCTAAGGTCTGAAAAGCCTGAGGAAAAAAAAGAACAGAGAGTGAATCCTCTCATATCCCAAAGGAAATGGGCGAATTGGTTTTCTAACTTCTTGCCCTTCCACTTTCAGAGAGAGAAAAGTGGTCAGAGTGGAGAGACAGAGAGAACCAGCGCCTGAGGGGCACCTTTCAGTAAAGACGTAAGGACACCAGCCGCCGGAGGGTCCACTGGCTGCAGGGTTTGTGTCACTCAAAGAACTGGACGGAGAGAACGGATGAACACAAAAGTTTCATTTACAGAATAAAAGAAGGCAAAGGTGAAAGTGAAGAAGAGAAAAGAAGAGAGAAAACACGCCTTCAACATGGAGTAGGTCACCGGAAAAGAAAAAAGACTGTGGCAAGGAAGACCACTGCTCTTCAGACATCAGGGCCCTCCTCAGGAAGCTGTTCTGTGCTGTGACTGACAGCTCTCTGTGACGGACGGGTCTAACTCCCTCGCCATGCTTCAATTTCTTTCCTCAGTAGGACTTCACAATTGTTCACAGGGCTTCTCAGCTTGGCCCATCCAAGCGTGGTCTATCTTCCAGTACCCAGAAGCACTGTGGCTGGTGGCCAGTGAGGTGGACTGTACTTACTGAGGTCTGAGTTTGAGGAATAAATGAATTCTACCTACAATGGACAAAGGAAAGAGGACCCAGCCCTGTGTAGATCTAGAACTGAGCCATCCTAGAACTACTAGGAGACTGCAGTAACATGATGAGAGTTGGTCTATAGGATGTGTAAATGCATAAAAGATGCCAAGAAACTACAGAAGAGACTTCTTGAGGGATGAGGCAGTATGATGGTTGATTGTGTGACTTTGAGAAGTTCTGTTAGGAGAATCTTAAGTAATCAGCTCAGCAATTCCACATAAGAGGGCAGCTCGTGCCCTCGATAGTGTGAAGGAGAAATGAGAAAGGATGGATGGGCTCCTGTTCCTCCGGTGAAGCTCCAGTCTACCCCCATCACCTTGGACGCCATCTCCCGACTTCCAGCACACACACTCAGGCACCTGACACAGGTCTTTCATCCCTGTTGTGAAGACTCTCAAGGCTCCAGAGCATACCCATCAGCCTCCTGACACAGATTCGCACGGGACACTGCAGGGAGCTCCAGGCCTGGGACTGTATCCCTCAGTCTCCGGGGTGCAGACAGCACTCTGGCCTCTTCCTCATCCAGCTCTGTGGTGGTCACTGAAAGCCAGTCTCGTAAATTCTAATATATTTTATATCTCATGTCCCATCTGTTTCTCTAGTAAATACTGACCAATACGGGCAATTTACAGAGAAACCATAATACCTTATAAAAAGTGTTAAACGTCTACCACACTCATGGGAAGTAGGCAGCCATTTGTACTATTCAAGTGAAATCCTTTCTCTCCCACCTCACCCTGGGAAAGTCATAAGCTGCCCCTAGGACACGGCAGGATGGACAGAGCAGATCTGAGACCTTCTTTTCCACTGAAGTTTCCTACATGGTGTAGTCCTGAGTTGTAGTAGGGGAAACTTTTTCTTAAATGAATGGGGATGGGTTTACAAGGTCATATGTTAACTATAAAAACTATGTTTTTACTTGATATAGCAGAGGAGATCTTGTTTTCAAAGTGACCACATAAGTTGTGGAAACCACTTTAGTATTTATCCACAGAAAGGAAAAAATCAATCCCTAGGGCAGATGTGAAACGGCTGGGATGAAAGAAGAAGGCTGCTTTTGTTTGAATCTGAGTCTTGCTTTCTTCCATGTATCCAGAGTATACAACCAATTGGTTCTAACTTACAATAAGCATGTGTTTTCAACTCTAGAAGTATATTAGCATTTCTCAATGCTTCACATCAGTGAGTCAGGTTCACCAAATACTTTCTGACGCTATCATTGTGGCAAAGCAAAAGTCCATAATTATACAAATGAATGGCCTAGTGAGATTGAAGAATAAACAGAAGCACAATTAACAAATCTGATAACTGCCCTTCTTTATTGCAAGAATCAGCATTCAGTAACCTGTTTTATTTAACATATCCATTGGAGAGGAAATAACACAGCCCTGGGGCTGCCCCAAAGTCTAGCCAGTTTTTCCCTGGTGCAGGTCCCCAACCACAGGCCCAGCCTCTCAAAGCAGGTGACAAAGGCTTAGGACACAGCAGAGCCCTTAGGTACCTTATTAAGTTCATAAGAATATTCCAGGTAGATTTTCATGCTCTCTTTTAATATTAAAAGAAAGTGCTCTCTACTCAAGAATTTTTAAGAGAAAACTGAAATAAACACATTTATATTTCTTCTCAAAGATATTTCCTTAATTGCCAGCTGTTCTAAATCACTTTTCAACAAATATTTATTGAGGACCCAGAACTTTCCCAGTCCTGTGCTAGCTGTCAAAGAGAGAGAAAAAGAAAAGAGATAAATGTTGATTGAAGCTCTGTGTCTCTTGTATCTCCCTGTATATTGTAAAACACTGACAACTCTGTTCTAAAGAATGTTTGCACAGCAAACAGCCTTGCAAGACAGGAGTGCTTCCCTCCTAGACAGAAGACAGTTTTGCTTCCCAGTCAGTATAATAATGTCTCCCATGCCAAGACTGGCCTAGAAGCAGGCTCTTAGGAGATGAGAGGTTTTCCTAACTATCTAGTTCCACGGCTGTGACACAAACCCGGTGTGTGCAGCAGCCCCCCAGGCTATTCTGTTTTGCTCCCACAAGATTGGGATGGGGGTTGGGGGGAGCTGAGGAAATGAGGAATTCATGCTGGTTCTCGCACTGTGTATAATATAGCTCTCCATCTCTGGCCAGGAGTCTCAGATCTCCTGCCAGACTCCATAGCAGGCTAACTCATGGGTTTGCAAGCAGGATGGAACCCCAGACTGCTCCAGGTGCTTGATCACTTCCCTGCATCATGGAGCTCATGATCTTTTAAGGAAGTAAAAGTAAATAAAAATTATAAAATGGTGAGGTACCTAAAGTAACGAGAACCATGGTGTAGATGTATGGAAACACCAGAGAATCAAAAGGGGGGTTATACTCAGGGAGGGCTCCTGGAAGTGATGCTATTTAAACAGAAGTTTCTAGTCATCAAACTTTCCCGTATCTGGGATGACAGGCCCGATATGGCTGCAAAGTGACATGGTATGTGCAGAGGACTGAACAAGTCCTTGCAGCCAAACAGGCAGGGTGAGCTCAGACTGACCACGACAGATCTGGAACAGATAGAGGCCAGATCAGAGAGACTCCAAGAAGAACCTGGATTTTAGTGGAAACCCAGTGA